>RJWJ010030071.1:0-20186 GCA_004363605.1 Indri indri | reverse complement strand
GTGGGAAAGTTGGGCCCTGGGCTCAGCTCTCTGACCCCACACCTGCCTCACCGAGCAGGAGCTGGATACCGCCCTTGGTGCAATCCTTCCTGTACCCTTCTTTTTTCTGCTCCTCCAGGGCCACGTCGGGCGTCGCCTTCTCAACAACCCAATTCCTCTTGTCCTCTCCTGGGTCTCCACTGCCCCCACTGGCCTAGGAAGGAGCCTTTCTTTGGAAGCCTTCACTAGTTAAGCAGACTTCTTCTGCCCTTGGGCTCTTGGTAAACACATGATCTTCCTCTTCAAGTGTCCGCTGCAGCATAAGTTCTGCAAAGGGATGTTTTCTACCTTGCATACTACTATAGCCCCATGACCTGGTCCACACATGGTTCACATCAAGTCTTACTACTCCCTAGTTGTGTAGCCTGGGGCAAGTTATCAACATCTCTTATCCACAGGTTCTTCACCTGGAAGGAAGCAGGTAATAATGGCACTTCCCTCGCAGGCTGGTAAAAGGCTTAGATGTAGCACGTGCTCAATAAATGGAGGCTGCATTTTAGTGACATCGGTGGAGGGGATCTAGTGCTGTCCTGGTCTTTTCTATTCCCCCCCAACTCCACCCCGCATGGAAACAGAAACAGAGCTTTGTCCAGCACACGGTGGTCCCCATGCCCACCCCACCCAAGGGACCCGGCACCGATTCCTTCTCCAGGCCCCGGTCCACAGCGGGACTCCAGTGATCACGTTTCCCCCATCCCAGACTAGTCCTCAATCTCCCCACCCCGACCCTGGGCCGGTCATCATTCGTTTGGCCAATAAGGCCAGGAGGAAGTCTGTTTACACAAAGGCGCGGGACCTAATTCTTTTTTCTCCCTCCCTCCCATATTCACTGTGCACCTATCACGTGTGTGGCACCACGTGAGGCATGTTGTGTGGTAAAGAGGAATGAACAGCTCAAATTTACATTGCCTGCGGCTGCCTGCTTTGTAACTTTACTAACACACCGATGTAGGTATCTGGCATTTTATAAAGTTGAACCTACTCAGCTATTTTGTTTCGTGTGTCTTATGTTTTCTGTGTGTGCGCGGGTAGTATCCATCCTATCTCTGTCCATCCAGAAAGCTTTCAGAATACCTCATCAGACAACGTGAAGGACTTGTCACTCCCATCAGAACAGGCTCTGCGCCTTGTCACAGAGCTTCCTGGGGGTGAGGTCTATGCCCCCCACCTTCTGCACTGGATTAGAAATGCTTCCAGGGCAGAAGGGATGCTTTCATTTCCCCTTCTATCCATCTCAGAGTTCTGGGCTCCAGACTTGGGGGGTACCAAGGTAGGGTTGTGGACTGACCATCAGACAAAAAATCTGAGCATCCTCCTTGTCTCGCAAAGGCAATGAGCAAGAAGAGTTTGCAGAGAAGGGGCTTCTTTCGGACCACGCCCAGCCCCTCAACTCCAGGTGGACTTCACAGCCCAGCTCTAATTTAGCTGAACGCACAGTACAGTTACACTCAGGGCTTCAACCATAACTGCATCCGGCAGCAGTCCGGCAGCAATGACTTATTAATGTATTACTACACTGATATTTAAATGTGAGTCGTAATGAGAGCTATAAAACATTTACGATAACAGCAATTACTCCAGAACCGAAATGACTAAACACAGTATCCAGACTTTCATGATTCGCTGCTTGGGGCTGGCCTGTCCAGGGATGTCAGGGGGTTGGTAACCTCTCGGATGCTGATCTCTATGGCAGCTATGGTTTTTGTTTCCCTAATAAACACAGATTTATTTGATGTCTAGTTTTGGCAGCTTTTGCCCACGCACCCAGCACTGTGCTCTCTCTGATTCTCATGCTCCTGCCTAAGCAGCTGGCTTTTGATGGAGAAATCACTGTTCTATCCCCAAGGCAGCAGGGTTGTGAGCGTGGGCCTTGCAGGCGCAGACCTTGTTTAGATTTCGGCTCTGCCACTTACAGCCTCTGCAATGATGGGTAAGTTTCTTAATCTCATTAACTTTCCTCTTTTGTAACGTGGGATAATAACAGCACTGCTCTCGTAGAGCTTTAGTGGTGATTAAATGAGATGTTACTAATAATTGCCAGCATTAACCGAGCGCTGACTGTATGCCAGACAGGGCCTGGGCGGAGGGCACTACGTTGTGCCATCTCATTTAATTCCTCCAATTACCCCACGGCCTTTGTCGCAGGGACCTTTGCGATCATCTCCATGTCATGAATGAACCAACTGGGGGCACCAAGGTTTGAATCGGAGCCAGCCTGACTCCAGGAACGAGGCCTGTATTACTTTCCTTTTGCTGTTGTTAACAATTTAGTGGCTTAAAGCAACACACGTTTATTCTCTGATAACTTAGAGGTCAGAAGTCTAAAACGGGTTCACAGGGCTACGGTCTTTCAGGGGCTCCAAGGGGAGGACTTGTTTCCTTGCCTTTTGCGGCTTTCATGTCCCTTGGCCCTTCCTTGCGTCACTGCAATCTCTTGCTTGTTGCATCTCCTACCACTCACCGCGATCTGCCTCCCTCTTATGATGAGCCTTGTGATTAAGTTTGGAGCTCACCTGAACAGTCCAGGATAACCCGCCCCACCTCAGGACCCTGAATTCAGTCACATCTGCAAAGTCCCTTTTGCCAGGTAAGGTAGCATTGATAGGTTTCTGGGATGAGAACGTGGACGTCCCTGGGGGCCGTCATCCAGCCTTCGGAACGGGGCACATACAGCACTTAGCACACTGCCTGGCTCATACCAACGGCCAGTGGTCCTTAGCCACTGTTATCGTAGCTTGTGTTCGTTTAGTCCTTTGCAGCTGACAACCCAGTTTCGTATCCCATTTGATACTTGTAGCACTCTGAGGTCGGAATTACTACCTCCATTCTAGAGACAAGCCATTTGAGGCTAAGAAAAGTTATGAGAATTACTGAAGGAACCCCATGAGCTCCTGGTGGATTCAGGACTCGCTCTTTCTTTACCACCCCTGCCCCCGTTTGCCTCCTACGTTTGGGTCTAGTTTGTCACTCCGGTGGGGATAGTCTCTGTCATCTCTACCCGAGCACCCAAAGGTAGAAACATCTGCACAGGCCTCCTGGTGCCTCTTGCGCCATACACCCCCTTGAAGATTAACCGATAGAAAAATACGAGGCCGGGTCTGACAACGGCACCCCTCCTGCTGCCCCAGTCGGATTGCTGGCCTGTGCTAAGCTATGGTGACCTCGTCAGCCTCATCTTACTTACCTCCATCTCCTGGGGGGCTATTGTCCCAGACTGTGTCTTCCATCTCACTGCTCCACTCCCTTGGAGATACTTTGAGAAAATGTGCTTCCCCCCGCAAATTACCCAGGTAGCGGTTAGAGGTTTTTCTCTAAGTAAATACTCGTAATTCAGCACTTACCATCAAGTTTGAAGCTCAAGTTCAGGGTCAAGTTAATTCTATACATTTCAGGACTGTCCTGGCCCTCCCCTTTTTCCTACCGGCACGAGCTACTGAATGGGCGTTTCGGCATCAACTAGAAATAAAGCCCTTCCGTCCCCGTGTGATTTAAAAGACAGTCTACCTACCTACAGTTTCTCTCCTGGACAGTCCTCGCCCCACCACAAATACTGCATTTACATCGAGTCTCACTTTAACCTGTGTAGTGTCCAGCTGTTCTCCAGCCGTGCCATTATTGGAGCGTAAATGCTAATGGAAAGGAATCACTTTCCATATTAAAATGATCCATTTGGACAATGCTACTCCCACTTATGGATCCCATTCTCTCTCAAGTGTGAGCACTAGAAAAGGGGTATTAAACTTTTTTTCCAGGCCGCTAGGGATGAGTGAAATTACTATTGTTTCCATAGTGCCCAAATAGAACCTTGGTACCCTGAAAGAGTTTGTGCGTCGTCTTTCTCAGCTAAATACCAGGGTCCGGAGGCAAGACAAGGGCTCCCCAGCAATGACTAATGCGTGAGGATTCACATCATGGTCAGCGTCAGGGATTGGCAAACAACTGCCCGCAGGCCACATCCCAGCTAATGCAGCCCGTTCTTGTGAAAAAGGTTTTACCCACTCATTTCTGTGTTGTCCATGGCTGCTTTCGAATTACAATGGCTGAGTAGTTGTAGCAGACACCATACGGCCTGCAAAGCTTAAAATATTTACTATCTGGCTTTTGATATTTTTAAAAAAAAACCCTTTGTTGGCCCTTGGCTGCTCTAGAACTGGACCATCCTGGTCCTGCCTTTGCCAGTGACTAAGTATAACATGCTCGGCAAGTCACATAACCGCTTAGTAAGAAGAAGGGTCAGGTCAGAGGCTTTCAAAACTTAAAAACTCAAACAAAAAACACTTTCAGGAAGCCCCCCCACCCCCAGTGGCAGTTAACAGAGCTGGGATTCAAAAGCAGGCAGTCTAACTCCCACCTAGAAGACTGGTCCCAATGCTTCTGGAACCTGCAATGCCGTGATGGAATCAGAGCCTGGAGAAGGCCCTGTTCAAGAGACAGGGCAGGTGAATCCGCCTTCGGTTGGGTATGGAAGGAACTTGGGCAGTGGTTCTCAAAGTGTGGTCCCCAGAGCAGCAGTGGCAGCCTCTGGGAACTTGTTAGAAGTGCCTATTCTCTGGCTCCACCCAGATCTACTGAGTCAGAAACCCTGGGGTGGGTCTCATTCTTGTGTGTTTAATGAGCCCTCCAGAGGAGTCTCATGCAAGCTCATGTTTGAAAACCACTGAACTAGGGAAAAAGCTAAAAACAGAGCCTTTACCTAAGTGTAGAGGGCCATATATAAGATGCTCTCTTGCTACAACTGGGATCAAAGGCCTCTTTGGTGGAGGGCATGGTGTTCTCCCACTAAGGAAGAGGCCCAAGCTCTGAAATGGTAGCCAGTCCTCAACGGTGGTGGCTGTAACCACCCTGGAGGGCTCCAACTTGGCTTCCGCCCCCAGGCCTCCGCTGTTCCCTGCAGAGTGTGAACATGCGGCTCCCCGTGCATCACCACGACAGCCATCTTTGATCCAGAGGAACTAGGTCCAGCTGCAGCCAAGCCACCCTGGCAACCTTAATAAGGCTGACATTTCCCTCTGTCTCCTCCGATTAGGCCATCGCTTTATCACTCTGTGCTTTCCTGGCTCTGGGTGTAATCTGCGTGTTGTGTGTCCATAACACCATGTAATTGGCTCTAATGCAACATATTATCTGTGAGCATGTATCACATAATTGCAAAATCAGGCATCTGCAGTATGTGCCATTGCAGCCTCCCAGCATGTCAACCTTCCTGGGGTACTCTTGGAAGCCCTCCTCTTACCCTCAACACAGAAGGGACCCAGACTCCTTGGGTCAGATAGACCCTCTTGGTGGATTGGCCCATTCATGCCTGTCTCGAGGTAGGTTGGCTTCTCCCTAAGTCTAGGTAAGCAACGTGGTTCTCTTGTTGAGTCATCAGCCACCATGGCAACAGGATGTCTGTTTTAAGTGGACCCAGAGATGCCCTGACTTGTACCTACAAATGTGGGTGTCCAATGGCTAGCACACCAAGACTAGAAGAAAGAGCAATCTCTAACAGTGCCTATATCGAATTCACAGAGGTGGACACAGCCAAAGTAGGCAGACCCCTTTCCTGAAGAGCAGCTGAGCGTAAATACTGTGGCTGGACCCTGCGAGAAATACCTACACAGCTGGCAGGGGTGATGACGGGCACAGAGGGGTTCTGGCAGTGTGTGGATGAAAGGGGAGGGGTGGGGAGCTCAGGGCTTAGGCAGGCAGGGCAGTGAGGAATGAAACGGAGGACGTTGCAGATCCTTGGGGCTGTCCTTCAGGTCCCTGTTCTCCTCTTTGGCTCATATGCCAAAGCAAGACTGGCTCTTATTGGTCTTGCTAGGTGACTGCTGATTGGCAGTCATCACGGCACTGGGAGTCCGGGCCTACTGCAGATGACCGGGCCCTAAAACCCTCTCTGAGGTCCTAGGAATGTGAACATTATTGGCCAACTCAGCTCTATTAGAATATGTGTAGATGGCTTCTCTTTGTGGACTTGGCCCCAGGAGAACACACTGAATTGCCCAGTAGGTCCATGCAGGTTGAGAGAAGCATCCCTAAGCCTCTTCCCCAGCTCAGGGCCTCGGGCTGTCCCCAGACCTCCTCCTCGGTACCCTGTCACTTTCAGGTGAAGCTCCCTGCCCTGCGACCCTCCTATCATGGTTGAGCTTGTCTTTCCTTCCCAGCTGTGTGCTGCTCTGATTTGCCTGGGGGCTCCAGGAAACTCCAGAAATCAGGAAGGAGGAGGATGCAGTAATGCCTCCTTTGAGAAAACCTAAATGGAATGTTACAGGTTCTCCTGTGGACTTTCTACTCCCCTCTAATGAGCTAGACTAGTAAAGGATACTGCTTTGAAGTGGGCTTACTGAGATCTGCCAATAAAGATGTCCACGACACCCATAATAATAGCAGAAATAATGCCGATACTATTTGTTAAGTGTTTGCTACGTGCCAGCACCAGGCTGAGCACTTTTCACACACTATCTCATTTAATTCTCCCAACAATCCTGAGATACTATTGTTATTTCCATTTGGAAGCCCAGAAAGCTCAACGAACTCTGCCCAGACCACACAGGTTACAGAGCTGTGGGGCCAATATTCAGGGCCAGGAGGTGTGATACCAGGACCTACATTTTTAACCATTATACAAAACTGCCTCTTGCACGATTACCTTCAAGCAGTTGTTAACTGCCCCGTGTCCACGTCTTCCCAAGGTGGAGGCGAATCCTGTCAGTTTGTGATGGGCTCACCCTGCACCGCCTTCGATGTGGCAGCGACCGCAGTGTTTGCCTCGCTACGGGGGCTGCTGCAAGGCAGCGGTGCACACGACCCTCCCTCCCTGCTGCTCCGACACAGAGCGCGAGGGCGGGGTGGGAGAGGCTACAGAGAAGAGAGGGCAGCTAGGTCTCAAAGCCTTCTGAGGTCCAGGTTTGGCTAACACGTTTGAGTGTTGCCAGAACACAGTGGCCCTTGTGTTGGATGGGCTGATTAGAGTTTTTAAGAATCCCCGAAGAACCCAGAGTACAGCTCTGCTTCCTACGCAAAGCTTATCTGTTGCCTGTTTGGAGGGGCAATGGGTCTCTGAGGGCGCAGGAGGCGGGAGGAACAAGAGAGGTGTGGGAAGGAGGGAGGGGGAGACAAGCCGCCTCTTTCACATGGCTCGCTCTCCTGGACTTCCCTGGGTGCTGCATATTACTGAGTTCCTTGATCTCCCTGTGGACCGTTTAAATTAAAGCTCATAACCATTGTGTGGGCATATAATGAAAACAACTGATGCTGCACTGATTAGTCCATTACTCTCAACTGTTAGAAAACATAATGATCTCACAAGGGGCCTTATTCACTGACGTATAGCAGTTGAGCTCTCATTTGACACCTCAAGTTAGCAGCCAAAGCAATAACAGCTGGGGTTTTTGTCTCAATATTTGTACCCGACTCTAAAGTGATTTGGCACCGGGCGAGCGTTATTTTTAAACACACAGCTCTCACCGCCAAGTAACATTTTTAAATGGTCTCCAGGTGTCATGTAAAACCTACAGACATAAATAAAAACAATCAGCTGCCAATTTGGGCCTTTGATGATAGGGACTCCGTAACAAAAGGGCTTGTCTTTGGTTCGTCTTTCATTACATATTCATACGATGACAGGCAGAAATTCATCTCCATCCCCTCGGCAGAGCCTCGGTGTGAAAAGAAAAAAAATAATGCCTCCAAACAAATGTTAAAAAGTAGAAGATCAAAAGAGAAAGATGAATCTCCAAATCCTGCCACTGCTCAGAGGCATGACGCCCCAGCGTTTTGGGTCCCTTGAGTCGGAAGAACTCCTTCCTCATTTATTGAGATGATCACAGATACTGCCCAGTGGTGATTCAGAATGGTTCACCTGCCTTCCAATGATGGAGCCAATTATAAACTGTACCTTAAATGGCCACATGAATGAGATGGCCTTAGTCTCCCAATTCTATTTCATCGTCTATACCTGGGGCCCTGGACAATCTTGTCCACTTTATTATTTAGAAACCAGGCAACTGCCAGCATGCCAAGGTGTCCACATGGGCCAAGGATGAACGGGTGACTTCCCACTTACATAGCTGGACAGGTGAGTTTGCAGGTGGGAAGGGGAGAAACGGACAATTTCCACTTCAGCTGCATTTGGTGCCCAGCCCAGTAAGAAAGAAAGAAAGAAAGGGAAAAGTTTTAAATGCCCACTATGTGCATACTACACGAGGAGAGAGAGCAAGGCTGTTTTGCGCCCTGCTGCATACATAGCCAGGGTCTAGCCTAGTGTTTGGCACACAGGCAGACTCAATATTTACTGAATGGGTTGCTGACTTTCAAAATATGAAGGCTCATGTTTTTGGCATCTTTGATACAAATAAATTTCCACTCTGAACAGCCTCCTGGGCTAATCCAGGGGTACAAACTCAACTGTCTATGGGAGTGAGACTTGTCACCTAAGTAAGTAGCTGCGTGGGGACTGAAGTGAACACAGCCTTACTGAGCGGGATGTCACTTCTTGTTTTGCGGGCTCGTGCTAGGCAGGAATGTGGGTGCAGTGTCTCCAGTTTTTTTTTTTTTTTTAAAGAGAAAGCCAGACATGTAGAATTTTCATATGAAGTCTCCTGGTTTTTTAATATTGGCAACTAAATCACCCTGAGGAACAAACCCCACAAATGAAACACCTGGGGGCCGGATTTGGCTTGCAGGTGCAAGTTTTTGGTCTCTGAACCAAACAAATTGACTCAACAATTTGAATCAGAAAAATGTGTATTAAGAAAATCAAATATTTTAATGGAATTATGGTGAAATACAGTTACAACCTTCCTTCTCTATTGTGTCTCCTGCAGGGCAGCCGCCAGCTGAGATACACTACAAGAACCTACTGTGCAAATGAACTTTGAATGACTGAAAATGATTCAATGTTCTTTTCCCCCACCACCATTACTTGGGGACAAGGAGCCCAGAAGAAGTGTCTGTCTGTCAGGGAAAGCTGTGTTCCACCAGGCAGGAGTGATCTTGCCTGGGTTTGCATGCTACTATCAGTTCTGAGGCTAAACATCTAAGTCCCTTCTTGTGTACAGTTCAGAACTCAGCCACTTCAGAGCTGTTAGCAGAAAAACCTGCCGCAGGGTGCATGAGGTTCTGTTCCTGGGCTGAGATGCCAGAGAGGTCCTGCTTTTACCCTCTGATATTGTCAAGGAAGGGATTCTCTCAGGGAGCTGGGTGCAATTTTTATCTTGGGCTATTTGGGCCAGCACTAAAGGGCAGGGAACTCCCGTGCTTACTCTCTGGGCCTCTGGTTGCCCCTGGTAGCCAGGGATCAATGATGTGGAATTTGATCTCCTTGCAGAAAGCCCTCTGCACAGCAACCTGGTGGGGCACTGGGCAGGGCATCCCCCTAAGCAGTGGCCAAAGCCTTGGAGGGTGTCACTCCCAAGCGGAATGCAAAATGTTCCCTCTGACAAAATGCTGGAGATTAAGGGATGGTGACATGAACAGGACATAAAGGCTGGCTTCACTAATTTTTGCTTCCTGTCCGCTAATACGGAGGAGAGCAGACAGCAATAACGAGCATTGGGTAAAGAGCCAAAGGACCTGTTTTCTGGCCTGGTTCCTCCATGAATTTTTCCTATGTCTGTGGACAAGTCATTTAACCTTTCTGGGGGAGTTTCTTTCTTTCAAAATGAAGTGGTAGAACCAGTTGACCTCCAGGGTCTTTCCAGCCTACAATTTCACTTCCAGTTCCAACTGGGTTGGTATTGCCTCTAAATTGGCATTTCTACATTGGGACTAATTTTCCAGACGGCAATAGAAGTGGTCGTGGATGCTGAGCTCTGCCCAGCTCGGCACAAAGGCAGGACATCTGGCCAAACTCTGAAAGCAGCAACCACCCCCACTGTGCGGCATGTGAAAATAGTTATGCAGGGTTGGCTCTTTTTCTTTCTGACTTTCTGCAGATACCTGGCTCAGCTTCCGTGGGGTTAATGGGCTTGCTTCCCTAACCGGCTGCTGCATCTCTACGGGAGCGATTTTCCTACCCAGTTGACTTTGTAGAAGTCATTTGCAAGGCTGAGAGAAGTCAGTAACGGGGATCGGGAAATTAATTCATGCAGAGAGGGTTTTGCTTTGGTGGGTGACAATTTTAATGATCACAGTTCCTGGGTTTCAATGGAAATGAGTCTTTTGTGGGTACAAGACCCAGATGTTTAAATTATGATAGAGAAAGGAAAGAGTGGAGGGTGAGGGGAATGGCAGATATTTCAAAGATTTACTTTTAGAAAATACACTGTTCAAACATTCTGCTTCTTAAGGATGTGAAATGGCCCGAGGGGTCTGGAGCAGGCAGGGAAGGAGGCCTGGTGGCAGCTATGGCGATTTGCAGGGGGCACGTCCTGTCCAAACAGGCACCCAGCGACGCTCAGCTTTAAACCCGACCTGTCCCACACGGTAGCCATGAGCTAAAAGTGTTGATTTTAAATCGGAATTAATTAAACTTTTAAAAATTCAGTTTCTCAGCTGCATTAGCCACACGCCAAATGCTCAAGATCACGCGTGGCCAGTGGCTCCCACACTGGCCGGCACAGAGATGCAACATTTCCTCCATCACAGAAAGTTCTGGTGGACAGCACTGCTCAGCTGAAGATGATTGCAGCCACATGTGGGCCCCGGGTGTCACAGCTTCTAGAGATATTCATTGGAAATTGAACTCACACACTTTACATAAAACTACGTGAGTTTTATATGCTGGCAATGAATTCTATTTTTTTTTTAAACACTGGAAAGACCAAAACGATTTTTTAAAAAAATCAAACCCCCCACCTGCTGGTTTCGTTCAACCCATGGGCCAACACTCAAGGTCCCCTGAATTCGTTATAAGGCAAAAGAAAAAGGACTCGCTAGAGCTTTTCTACGATGAGTCTGGGGAATCCAAACATAACCTTGGAGAAACAGAATCACTGTTCCCTTCACCCCTCCTCCTCCCATCCCTGACTCCTGAGCGCCTTCAAACGAAAGGCAAGGAAATGGAAGCTCAGGGAGAAGTAGAATCTCGCTCCAATTCTCTCCAGCTCTGTGCCTACATCACCTTCTCCGTGCAGCCCTTCCTTTCATACAGCCACCAGGCAGAAGGGGCCAATGTCCTGCTCGAGTTCCTAGGATCTTGGCTTTTAGGACTCAGTTCTACAGAGTAGTGGACTCTCAGCCACTCCAACCTTGGGCATCTGGGGTGGGAATGGCAGCAGCGGTAGCAGGCAGGTTTGGCTGTTCTAGGGGACAAGGTTCCCTGGCTTGGACGTCGCAAGCACCATAAGTACTAATTAAGAGGCAGATATTCACTAAACATGCTCAAAGGCTGGTCGCCAAAGCCACCGCTGGCAGCTGAGGGGATGGAGAAAGGGCAGAGGCTGACCCTCGGTGCGTGGGCAACTTTGCAAATCAGCACAGCGGCTCTGTCTTGGGGGCAAACTGACCACACCGCACACATATGGCAGCTCTGTGGCATTTCCCCACTGGCCTCCACATCTTGCCTGGGAGAAAACCCTCTGGAATCTTTCCTCAAAGATGGAGAGCTATTTTTCCGCTTAGTTTTGGGTGGGACAAAGCAAACCAAAAGGCTGTACCCAAATCAAGTTTGTCAAGGCCGAACTTCAGCCTAGAGACCTGGCGGCTGGGGTCTGCGGTCCCTGGGGACAGCAAGACCTCCATGACCTGACTCCACCTGAGTGCCCCTCGCAGGAGAAGCTGTTAACAGGAGGTTTGTGGATGCAAGATGCTTTGTTGATGACGAACAATTCAATTATCTTCACCACGGCCTTTTAGCCCTGGAATGTGCACCCACACATTTTCAACTTCGGAGACAAAACTAGCCTTTGGTTGACAGGAGAATGAAATCAACTGGAAACCACAAGGCACCCCCAGATTCTAGGCACTTTGAGGGTTAAAGTGCTGCTTATTTAACTGGAAAAAATTATTTTAGGTTTCAAAGTAATTTTTACTTTCTCCTTAAGCTGGTGTTCTCAAAACCAGGCTAGTCGTTTTAAGAGCGTGCCCACTGTCAAACTCTGAATCTGGGTGACGGTGGCGGAGGTAGGGGTCGTGCAGTACAAGCATTTATAGAAAACCCGGTTCCTTTCCTACTATTGTGAGGGCTGAATGGAAGTTAGCGATGCTTTCTACAAAGGGCAGTTTTAATCCTGCTTGCAGGAACAAATCGCAATGTTCAGCACAGTACCAAAAAATAATGTTCTGGAGATACTTAAAGATTTTCATTAAGCAATGACAGTTCTATATTCAGAACTATGTCATGACTAGACACCCTGATCTCAAAGATTATTGAAACCAAATGTTTGCATCTGCCAGAGAAACCCAGGTGAAACATTTTGTAAATTAAAACAAAAGAGTCTTTTCTCTGTTAGAGCACACCAGTTTTTACTGCAGTTCTGATTCTGTTCCTTATTAAAAAGAAAAATCACCACTTAGCTGGAGAAATACAAAAGCAAAGGTAATGTGAAGAGTGGACTATTTGAGTAAAATAACTACATTGTTTAACATTTAAAATAATTCTAGTGCAACCACGACCACCTTATTTCTGTTCGGGGACATGGCACATAACAGAGATGCTACAGACTGGGGTGGGGTGGGCTTCAATTCACTTAACTGATATCAACTTGATTGGGTCCACGTACTTCAACAGACCACCTACTATGTCCAGGCTCATGTGAGGTGCAAAGATAAGGCCGCGAAACAGTATAAACTTCACCAACTTCCATTTCTCTGAGTGTCCTGATTGTGCATCTGCTATTTACCAGGCACACACCAACGATAGCTGCTTTCATCCACACAACTGTCCTCAGGTGTGGATATTAGTGTTTCCACTTTTTGGTAAGTAAATGAACCCCAGGCCACCTGGTTTGGTGAAGCTAGACTGGAAGCCAGTTCTTTGGGAACTGAACACCCTGAAACTCAACCTTGGCTTCGTACCTCCATGTCTGGGGCAGTTTTGTGGAACTGGACGTGATACTGGACGTGATACTGATTAAGCTGAGGCTGTTAAGTTTCGATCTGAGTGCTCTATGGGTCCACTTTCCAAAAACGAAACAAAGCAAAGCAAAACCACTGCGGCTTCTGAATTATGGTGGGTGTTAAGTACGGCTGGTAATCTCACTAAAGCATATAATTGTTTCTATGGTATGAAAATATCTGACAGATATTTTTCATTTTTAGTTTCTGTAGCACAGCAGTGATGAGTGATGTGCAGAGGCTTTGATATCAGGCAGAACTGGATTGCAGAACTGGAAGAACAGTCCCCTTGTACTTGCCAGTGTCACTCTGGGCAAATTCCTCAACTTTTCTAAGCTCAGCTTCCTCATTGGTGAAATGAAGAGATTCCTAGGATGTACTTTGTAAAAGTTGTGGTGAGGATTTAAATAAGATGCTACATTCTAATGTCTTATCGCAGTGCCTGGAAAAAGCTCAAAAATGGAGGTAGATTCTCAAAAGTAGTAGATGCCCAAACGTGCAGGCTATAATAATAATATTCATAATAATCATACTAATAATTATATCATTGCATTATACATTATCATTGCATCATTATTATTGTTGATCAGAGCATCTAGTTCCACACCCAGAGGAAGCTCAGTTGAAGTGGCTGACAGACCACCACTTGCATTAAGCTCTGGGTTTTCCAAACTGGACTGACAATGTCCTTGACCGTCCTAACACCCTGTGCCCAGCACCTGCCGGCCAGGAAGGACACCAGCACCACTGTAGGAGAGTGAGAACACCTTGATCTAGGTATGAGGACTGTTGACAATTTATTTTCACTGCCTTCTCCTTATACCAGAAAAGGACTTTCTTCCCCATTCACTTTTCTGCTTCTACCCGCGGGGTTCTGTGTCAGGCCGTGTTGTACCACCAGGATGTGGTTGAATTAGAACTACCCTAAAAGTCAGGTTCATTCTGTTACTGCTGCTTTGACTCTCGAATCTCTCTTCTCTAAACGGGGCTGAGAGGAAGCTTAGTACGCCAGTTGATGCAGGGGTCTGGGGAGCAGAAACAGGGCAGGTGGGGTGGCTCTTGTGATAAAGGAGCGGAACTAGATTTATCTCTTGTGTGTCACCTTCACATACGTGGACCCAATTACAACTGCTGTAAAATCAAAGGGAATTTGGAGACTAGTTTAACTCTTCAGAAGAACTTCCCAGAAGATGAGACATGAGATATTCCTGATCACCTCTGCAGTGGCCTTGCTCAGTTGTGGACTGTCCTGGACTCTCTGTCACTGAGCTCTCTCTGTGCAAGGCCATTCAGCCATCTTGGCAAGCTCAGGCCCCGAGAGCTCCATCCACCCGAGCACCTGCTCACATAAAGCTTTCCTAAGCTCAGCACCTGGCCCTGCGCTGGATACACAGCGCGCCCTTGCTTTCTCAGAGTATCAAAGCAGGGGTGGCCTGGGCTGGCAGTTAACCTAAATGAGTAGGGGTCAGTGGCAGAGGGGAGTCTGCACACCCCACCTAAGGAGGGTGGGTGCTCCAGCCACAGCTGACCGCAATGCAGGAATGCCGAGATGTGGCCCAAGGTCACCAGCGCTTCTGGTTTCAAAAGAGAAGCTGGAAATTTGGACCTTTATGTAAGATATCCTAATTTTTAAATGTGAAATGCTAATTTCAATTGAAAATACAGGACCAAAAAAAAATTCTCACCTGCGAGCACAATGTAGTCTGTGGTCTAGTTTGCAACCTCTGGTTTAAAGAGAGCTGAAGGCTGGGTCATCCCTTGTTTCTGTCATGGACAAATATTTGCCCGCTCCCAACCTCCTAAATAATGTCAAAAACTTTATGACAAATTTTGAAAGTATTATACAAACTGAGCTTAGGATCCCCAGTCTTACGGGGGTCCCTTCTGAACAGCCTAATTGCATGGAGGTGCCCAATGTGGGCAGAGAACATGGGTCAGGGGTCTGGAGTCCCAGGTTCTAGTTCCTCTGCCACCACCAACTCGCCGTTGACCTCAGGCAAGTGTCCTAGCCAGGCTGGGACCCGGATGAGCCAGGCGGGGTGCACAGGGTGCAGAATGTTAGGAGGCATGCGCCTCCCTCCGCTGCCTGCTCTCTGTGTCTTATCTGGACAAGAAGAGGTCGTCCTGGAGACACCTAAGGTCCTGCCAGCACCAGCCTATGATAATGTCACTAAATTTCCAAAATTGGCAAGTGAATAATGGGAGTGAGAGCTTCAAAACAGCACATGCTGTTATCTACGGACCTGTTGGATCTCCATGCGATTTTGGTGGTTCCAGTGATTTATCCAAGGCAGACCACTCACTGGGAGATAAGGGCATTTGCAGGACGTGTTACTGATGTCTGTGGTCTGGCGTTTTTGACACCGTATCTACTGAACTTCTGACTTGCTACACTTAATCAGGAGACAGCGTCTGAAAATATTTTATCTTCTCCCATAATACAATTGAAAACAATTTAATGACTTATTTTATTAACAACTCATTTTTGTTTCACATGACTATACTTTTAGTTTGTTTTGCATTAGAGTTACGCATCTTTTCTGACCCACGATGGCATGTCGGGCAGGGAGGTGCTACTTTAACCGAAGCTCCTGGTTGTCCTCAGCCTGGCTGGCAGGGGCTAGAATCCCCTGGCTCGGACCACTGCCGCAGCAATTCCTGGTCACACAGAGTTGGGAATGCGGTGTTGGCATATTCGGCTGCAGCATGAGCATGACTTACTTGGAGAAAACCTAGTGCTATACGTCAATCGCCAAATGTATAAAACAGGTGGAAATTAAAGGGCAATGATTAGGGTAACAGAAGCGGGTCTGACTCACAGAGGCTGGGTCCCTCAGTTAAGAACCTTAAGTGCCACAAAGTTGAGGCTGTATATTTGGGGGCCGTGGGGGTGTCTGGAAAACAAAGCCCCCAAACTGTTGCGTGCCAAAGTCAATTGGCAACGGCCAGGAGTGAGAATAAATCATCCCTGGAACTACAACATAAGTCAGTGGAAAAACGGGATGATTTTCTTCCTCCTGCGAGTTTGATTTACCTTCAACTTTGTGGGGTCCCATTAACTGGGTACAGGGAGTGACAAGGACAATTTCACAAGCTTGTGGGAGGCTCTGTTGTTCTCCCCAGCAGGACTGTGTGTCACTGGTGGTTTGCCTAGTCCAGTTCTTGGAGGCCAGTTCACACCATCCTGCAGCATCCGCCAGCCAAGCTACAGGGAAGCCAAGCCCCGTAACAGCCTTGGCAGCCCAGACCCCAAGGGCAGCTTGGTGGAACGGCTAACGACACAGGCTCTGCTGCTGATCAGCTAAGCAGTCACTTGGCTGCTCTGAGATGGGCTACTTCTTTGTAGAAGGAGGGTGATGATAATAGCAACTCCCTCGAGGGGCTGTGAGCATTAAGAGCTAGTGCGTGTAAAAGCACTGGTTATCGCGCTGGGCATGAGCAACCGCTAGCTGTCACCACCGCCCCCATTATTCCTCCCCTATAGTGGCACGGAGCCTTCAGAAGTTTCACCCCTACTATGATTTTCTTCTTACTCCCTGGAAAGGGGAGGGTGGTGGCTCCTTTTCTTGTCTACCACACTCTGTGCTGGTCATACCCCCCAAAAATGAGGTTGAGGGGGGGCAGATCTCAGTCTTTTCCAACCTTGCACCAGTTCACTTCTCCTTCGTGCCAGCGGTTCCCTCCCACTCTCACCTCCTAAATTCTCATTCAATGGAGCTGGTGAAACCAACCCTAGCCTTGATGGAGAGAAATTTTATGGTATTTCCACCCGTAGAAATGATGAAATAACAGGGTTATCGCATGTGAAATATTTCTACTAGTAGTTGATATCTGCAAACTTTCCTTAACTTTGACAGCATTCCATTAGATAATCGTGAGTCTTTCCTTGTGTCCTACTGCATGCTGCCTCGTGTCAGAGAAATCACACCCAAAATGTTACATTTTGTCTTCTTAATTTGTAGACTTTCAAGCTTTCGATATTTAAAAATGATCTTTGTGGGGATAGGCTGTTTGGAACTCTCCTCTCTCACTCTGAAAAATGTATTAGGTTAATGTGTGACACCCTCACTTAGTTCCTATTTATCATTTCATTGCCAAGGTTCTTTATGGTGCCTAAATCGTGATTACAGAGAAGCATTATAAAATGTCAATGTGTGGATGAGATTTGGAAGGCCTGGGGGTGGGAAGGGGAGGTTCTTCAAATGGAGATGTCAGCTCCAGCCAATTTCAGGATGGCTCACCATTAAGATGGATGGTTCCAAAGCCCTGTGCCTCTGCTGGAAATTAAAAACCCATGGAATAACTGATTATGATTAATTTTAAGTACCTAGCCATGTGAAGCCAAATGAGAACATCTTTAAAACAAAGCTATTGATCTGGCTTTGTTTGGAATTGAGAAGATAAACTAATCAGATCCTGTGGGCTCTTTGTAATGATGAGGAATGAGAACTTTTTGCTTTCTTTTTTGTCACAGGTTTTTAAACTTTTTGAGATACCTGGTGTATCTGGATATCATTTTTTTTTTTAATAGCAAACATCTGAGTAGAGGGGAGCTGTCCAGTTCTGCCCTGGGCAGGGGTTGGATGGGGGTGAGGGTGTGCACATAGGGACAACAGTTACGGAAGTAGAAAGGATGACGTTTATGACAGCCCCTCCTATGCCCGTAAGTTGTCTCTTCATAAAGTTGAGGAAATAGACTCAGAGAGGTTAAGAAGCCCGACCCTAGTCCCACGGCCTTGGATTCCACACCCAGGTGTGTCTGGCTGCAAAGCCGTCTCCTCTACCCCAGACTGCTTCCTGGTGCGGCCAGACAACACCACTCCCAGCACACAACGAGCATGCGGCGGTCAGGTTGTCACAGCTGTTTTGTGACAGCTGGTGACTTCCATTTCCTGGTCTCTTCCCAAGGAATTGTCTTATCTTTCTCATTCTCTCTGTCAAGGGAGGAAAAGGTGATATGCTCCTAACAGCCCTTTCTACTCACGCTATTTTGCAGGCAAGGGAAATCGAGCCTACCCTTCTCAATGCCGGGCCTCCCGATGGGAGAAGTCCTAGGTTACTAAATTTGGGCTGGCATCCTCTCCCTCGCAGACATGCATTCCAGGGTCAGAGTTTGGGTAAGGAGAGACCATCCGTCTGAGGAATGACAACCTGACCTCCCTCCCTGTGGGTCCTGCCTGTTCTGTACCAGGAATTCTCGGCTTTCGTCCAATTTCAAGCAGCTTGCAGCATCAGCAACCCCTCCTATCTCCCGTGATTCCTCTTGGAATCACCTTCCTCTCAAGCAACGTGGAGAGGCTCTCCCCAACCCACTGCTGGTGTCTGCGGGGCCAGGTGAAAAGACAGGTGGAGGCAAGACCTTCTACTCTTCCTTTAAAGTACAAAGGAACATTTGAATATATTTATTCATTCATTTATTTGGCATTCATTCACTCTTCTGGAATCAGAGATAGGTAACCTGTGACTATGTCATTTTTTATTTTTAGAGGGATGCTCAAAAAATCCTACTCTCTTTCATTCGCTGGCTAGAATAGTACCATCAGAATTATTTTTAGAACCCAGCAATTACGGAATTTGGAAAGGGGAAGTCACTCCCAAGACAGAGCGACTAACTCCTTCATTTTACAAATGAGAAAACTGAAGCTCCGAGAGCCGAAGAGACTTGCCCAAGGTCACACGGCTAATTAGCGGCAGAATCAGGACTGAACCACGCATCTCCTGACACAAGTCCTACTGTGCTATACTGCCTTCCTCTCCAGGTTTCTCCAGATCGGGGACAGCTAGAAGTGTTGCTTTGGTGGGTACAAAATGTTTTCTTACACAATTCAACTTTAGTTTGAATGACCCCAAGATGACTCCTAGCTGACTTTCCTCCTGGAAATCAGGTTTCCTTAGTTAGACCCATTTGGAAATCCGGAACACAGAAAGACAGCTACACATTTTTTCTAGACAAGGCATACCGGGTGTGATTATGGGCAAGGGGCCACCTCCTCTGTCTTTTCCTCCCTGCCACTTTAAGGTCATGGTCACCGCTTAAAGTTTGAATTGAAACCTGAGATGCGAGCCCAGGAGCAATGGCAATGGCTGGACTTTCTCAGGCTGTCTGGCATCCCCCCGTGCTGTGCCAAGGTCCCTTTCAGATTCTGGGTGATTCCAACTGACCTCCAGGTGCTCACCCCCTCTCACTCACCCCAGACCTGGAGCCTGTCTCCTGGCGTGCCCTCTCTCAAACACACTAGCCCTGGATGCTCTGGCAGGCTCTGGGGGGCTGCTCCAGCCCATCTGTCTCTCCCAGCAACAAATACTGCGGGAGGATCGGGGGAGAAAGACTCAATTGAGACTTAATTAGCAGGAACCCCAGTTTGTGGGAGGTGAGAAATCACACTTCGCTGCCTGCAAACACTTTGGCCAAGGTGAGCCGGAGGGATCTCCCGGTTCCCAATTTTAATAGCACTGCAGTAGAAGCCCAGAAATGCATCCACACGGACCCCCCTCCGCACACACACTCCCCCTCTCTCCTGCCTACACAGACACACGCGCACGCACGCACACAAGGCAGCGATCGCAAAATCAACTCACAGGATCTCCAAATCGCGCAGGGCTCGGAAGGCTCCATCTTCAATGCAGCTGATGTGGTTGTTGTCCAGTTGCCTGTGGAAAAGCAAGGGAGAGCATGAAGGCTGAGCGGGGCAGCGCCGAGGGGCCGGGCGGCCCGGGCCACCCGAGCGCCTGTCCCTCCACCCCCTTGCAGGCGCTGCTCGTCCCCGCCAGGAGCTCGCGCAGAGCCAGCCTGTCTGCCAGGCTGCTCCGTCTCTCCTCTCTGACTGAGCGAACTACACAGACGAGCGCACCAAAGGCTGTCAGGTCTCAGTAAATATTAATTGCGCATTTTTTTTTTTTTTTTTTTTTTAGGCAGAAGGGAGTAATTTCATTACATTAGGGCATCCAATCCATTACGAGCTCTTACCGTCATGTCACTGAAACAATTTCATTAAGCTAAAGGCCTGTAAATCATTGGAGGTCACTGCTCTGCCCTCCGCGACCTCCCAGAATGCTGTTTTCTCTCTCCCGTTCCCTCGTCTGCCTTTTACTGGAAGTTGCAGGCTCCTGCTCTGACACCGTGCTAAATCTCAAGGCTTTATCTGCCCAAGAGCGGCGAGGGTGCA
>RJWJ010030070.1:0-20160 GCA_004363605.1 Indri indri | reverse complement strand
TTTGCATTTATTTCATTTCATTCTAATTCTTTGTGTATGGATTTTACATGGCTGTGATAAAAATGCCATGCTAATGTGAATCCAGGGTCGTTTTCCACTTTGTAACATCAACATTTCACTATGTTATTACAAACTCTTCCGAACTGTAATTTCTAATGACAGGATATTTTTTCATTGGGTGGATATGTTATCATTTATCTGAATATCTTCCGAATGTTTAACATTCGAATGGTTTCTAAAGTTTCAGCAATATAAATTATTCTGTCATAAACATTCTTGTGTGTAAAGTCCTCTCAGTGTTTAGACCAATTTCCTTAGATTACATCCACAGGGACGGAATTGCTAGGCCAGCGTGTGAACATTTAAAGGCTTTCGGTATTATTGTCAAACTGCTTTTCATGGGAGACTTAGAGAGGGTTTTGGTGCTTGGAACATTGCCACTTACATCTCAACATTTTTTTTCTTCAGGAAAACATCTAAAATGCACTTCCATTGAAAGCATCTGCAATTAAATTGGGATCAGAGCTTCAAACTGAAAATTTTGTGTCCTCATGATGGGCCTTCAGGCATCAGAAAGTAGGTATGGAAGGTTCCTGCAGGTTAGGATTTTTCTGGTGACCCTGAGTGGCCACTTACTCTGTCTATGCTTAAGAGTGACCTTGACTCTCAGCCCCTGTACGGAGTTCTGAGGGAGGCCAAGGGTCACCAGGGGGGTGGGACACAGTTCACTTTAGGAGAAGTGAAATAGTTCACAAATCCACAGAATATCGATGATCATATTCTTCCTCCTCCAGACGACAAGGTAGAAAAGAACGAAGAGATGTAATTATGGGAGACAGCCACCATGAGCAGCAGCACTGAGGCCCATAAATATCGCTGACTGACTCTGCCGTCAGTGTGTGGGTTTCTGGGGTGAGAGATCAAATGGAAACTCAGTCCAGCTTCTTGTTTACTCTGTGTAGATCCACTTGCTGTCCAGAACCTTCAGGACAGTGTTGCTGCCACTTGTTCTGTCTGTAACTCCCAGTGATGAGTTGGAGGTGACCAGCACGCAGGCTGTCTCCCTACGGACAGGGAGCCTAAGAGTCTGCCAGGATTGAGGAAGAAAATGAAAAACATTCCTTCTGAATCAATTCTTTCTTTGCCTGTTTGGGCAAATCCCTGCATCTCCTCTTACTCATACTCTCTCTGCTCTGGGACCCTTCCCTATACCCAAACCTTGGCGAGTTCCCTCCATTTCACTGACAATCACCCTGTGCTAGGGTCCTTTTATAGTAGGCATTATGATCCACCACCCAGAGTCCTCTTATTTCCCCCAGCTGCTGGGGATTCACCGGCAGACAGCCCTTTCCAGGAAGTGTCTTTGAGGAAGAGAGATGCCCACTGAAGGTCACTCACACCCCTCTGCCTGGAGCAGTCCACATCCACTGGAGTTTAAAGGTCTGGCTCCCTCCACCCACCTTTAAGGATCCCTGTGGAGTCAGCCGGGGCCTTTGTTGACACTGCTTTGTAGCCCAGCTTCTCTCTCTGCCCAGAGTGTTGCTCACTTTCCTTCTTTACCAAAAATGTTGATCCCAAAAGTACTCCCTAACAAATGTCCTGCATGGAAATTTCTACCTCTGGGTCTGCTTCTGGGAAATCCAACCTGTGACACCAAACCCACGTGAAATAATCACTTGCTACTCTCTGGGTCTCTTGGTTAATAAATATTATCTAGCAATAATATGGGGATAAGGTCATGATTCATAATAGGCCAGTTTATGGCTTTGTAGATTCTTCTATGTCACTTTTTTTTCTTCCTCACAAGCCCTGTCACACTATGACTCCTATTTCTTGGTTTGGGACAGAATAATGGCCTCCAGAGATGGCTATATCCTAATTGCCAGAACCTGTGGATATGTTAATTACATGGCCTAGGGCTGTGGTCCCCAACTCCCCATCCACTGTCCCTTGGTACGTGGCCTATTAGGAACTTAGTCACAGCAGGTGAGCAGCAGAAGGTGAACTATGGATAAATGAAGGAAGCTTCATCTGTATTTATAGCTAGCATCACTACCTGAGCTCCACCTCCTGTCAGATCAGCGGCAGCATTAGATTCTCACAGGAGCTTGAACCCTGCTGTAAACTGTGCATGCGAGGGTTCTAGGTTGCACCCTCCTTATGAGAGCCTAATGCCTGATGGTCTGAGGTGGAGCTGAGGTGGTGATGCTAGCGCTGGGGAGTAGCTGCAGATACAGATTATCATTAGCAGAGAAGTTTGAATGCACAATAAATGTAATGCACTTGAATCATCCCAAAACCTTATCCCCTGCTTCCGGCCCCCAGGCCATGGAAAAATTGTCTTCCATGAAACTGGTCCCTGGTGCCAAAAAGGTTGAGGACCACTGGCTTAGGGGAGTTAAGATAGCAGATGGAATGAAGGTTGATAATCAGACGATCTTAAAATAGGAAGATTTATGTAATCACAAAGATCCTTAGAAGTGGGAGAGAGAGAGAGGAGAGAGTCAGAGTGAGATGTGATTACGAAAGAGGATCAGAGAGATGCACTGCGGAAGGCACTCGACTTGCCGTTGCAGGCTTCGAAGATGGAGGAAGGAGTCATAAACCAAGGAATACAGGTGGCTTCCAGAAACTGGAAAAGGTAAGCAGATGGATTCTTCCCCAGAGCCTCCAGAATGGAATGCAGCCTGCCAACACCTTTAATTTTAGCCCAGTGAGACCCGTGTCATATTTTTAGCCTACAAGACAGTAAAATAATAAACTTGTATTGTTTTAAGCCATTTAATGTGTGGTAATTTCTTACAGCAGCCATAAGAGACGATCACACCAAGCAAATCTACTT
Source organism: Indri indri (assembly GCA_004363605.1). Classification (NCBI taxonomy): domain Eukaryota; kingdom Metazoa; phylum Chordata; class Mammalia; order Primates; family Indriidae; genus Indri; species Indri indri. Next base: position 17,318 of record RJWJ010030070.1, on the reverse strand, counting down.
CCTTCCCAAGGGCTCACTTTCAGAGGAGGCCTCAGCAGGAACAGTGAGGAGGAAGCGACTGGTACAACCTCTCACACAAATTGCCTTTGACCCTTCTGTCTGGGTGCTGTTGTCTAAGGAGAAAGAGGGTAATATTTCTCTATAACCTACCTTTATGGGGAGAAATAATAAATATGAGAATTTCAGCAGTGGAAGAGAGTGTACAGTTCATCTGTATCAATGGATTTCAAGCTTTCTTTTAGCAGGGGCATTTTTTTTTTTTAATAGGGAATCAGACATCCAATATCTAAGACAGGTAAAAGTGAAGCTGTCCTGATTGAAGCCAAGTCCCATTGTCTTTCCCCTCACCTGAGGAACTCCATCTCTGAGGACAAAGAGTAAAAGCCACAGACCTAGGTCCCTGGACCCCTGGGCTGGAGAGCAGCTAAGCAAAAACCAGAACCGAAGTTTCCAGCCTTAGCCCAGAGCCCAGGCAAAGAGATTGACTATAGGCTATTTTCAGAACACTCGTGTGACAGTCTTTCTCTGCCTTCCCTGATCAATAAAACCTGTGCAGCATTACAGAACACCTGTGAATTTCCTATAGACAGATCAACACCTATATTTACATGTTTTCTGTGTATGTTTCATTTTGTCATGTACTGGATCTTCACACCGATAGCCAGTCCCACTGTTGATGGAATAGGCCACTTACTACTTGGTGTGACTGCGGGGCAACCAAAGTACCGTCTGCCTCCAAACCCCGCTCCCCGTCAGCCTGCTAAGATGCCTGATGCTCCACCATTGGAGTCCCTAAGGCATTGCCTCTAAAAGGCTCCCTTCAAAATTCAACTACATTTAATTGATTCTAAGGCTCACATTATGTTATTTTTAGACATCTTTAAAATCAGGACCTAACAAAATCTTTGGATTCTTGCAATTATAATTGTTTTTTTAATGGTATACGGTATATGTAGCATCTTGCAATCAATGTCATCTTAGATTTGGAGAAATATGGCATGTGGGAAATAAATTAACCCATTAGCACTCTTGAAGGCTGAAGGAGAGATCAGAGTCCTTAGAGAATAGAAATAGGAGTGTGTGTGCTCATGTGTGTGGAAGGTGTGAAGGATCCAAGCAGCCGAGAACAAGCATGAGGGGGAGGGATGGGAACATGGGAGGAGCTTTGATGGGCTATGTAAAGTTTATATTCTGACATAGGAAATTGAATAAATTAAGATCTTCATTTGTTTTAGAAGCAAATGAGATTCCAAAATGGCTCCTGGAGTCATGTCACAATGACATCCCTTATTTCGGAATCTATAATCAATTAAGTAAATATAAAATATGTAGTGTCAGGCATAAATGTAACTCATTCTACAAATGGAAGTGCTCATCACTTCTGTGTACTGGCTAGATTAGGTGGCAGCTAACATGAGCTATAAAGGATAACAGTTGGTCAACTGGACCTCTGTTTGTTCTTCCAGTCCATTTGGTTAAATGAACTATGAATTCATTAAACCAGAGACTTCCGCCCTAATCAAAGTTCAACAGCACAAAGGTATTTGCCAACCCCAGGATGACATTTAAGATCTAAAACATAAAAGTGTACTTTAAAAATACAGACATACTTTCATTAACTAATAATTATGATTAAGACAGATGTTTATTATTTAAACGATTTTATTTGGGAACAGAAGGAGAAATCAAAATTGCAATCCAGGGACTTGTTATTTTGTCTTCTCTGCTACAAAAATCAGCTATCATTTGGTGTCCAGCCAAGGCCATGAAGTCCCACTTTACTTGCCTTTCATTATAAATTTGGAGATGTGCTCCTCTGGAAAACAAATTGGTGCTAACACGTAATAAAATTCTGTGCAAAAGGACAATGGACCTCTACAAATCACACAGAGGAGAAACAACAGTTTTCTGCTAAAAGCTTCACCATGTTACTCTGTGCAATTCACCAATATGGGTACAAATGGTTGGAATATTTTTATATTTGGCAGAAAAGATAAAGGTCTAAAGAAGAAATATCACTGATGGCCTAACTGAACGGAACATAATGAACTGAAAATCTCTCAGTTTTAGCAACTCCCTCTCCAGCCCTTTGAGCACTCCCAGTGACGACACAAAGCCTGCTCCCAGGGCACTCTGCAGAAGGGGCTGGCATTTAGCAATGTGCTGGCTAATCTGAAGGAAGGAACAGGGAGATACTGAGAGGCCGGAGTTAACCGCTGAATGCAGCCTTAAGTGAACGAATGGACTGAGGGAGCTGAAAATCCTGCAAACATGTACCAGCTGTGAAATCAGTTCTCTGAATTTCAAACTCATTCATGATGAATTCCTATATGCTGAGTTCCTGCGGAACACAGCCAACCTGGTTAGAAAAACGCTTCTACTGTAATTCAGCTGGCATTTCCTGAGGACATGCTATGTTCCAGACCTTGTGTGGGAGCCCCAGGGAGGATCCATACTAGCATCAAAGGCATCCCTGCCCTCAAGGAGCTCACCATTCGTGGGAGGGACAGAAGTGTCCACAGTGGGAAGATGGGCAGAGGGGTAGTGCTGTCACCCAGCCACAAAGGGTAATGGGTGGGGTGGGAGTCACAGAAGAGAAACACGTCCTGACGCCAGGTGGTGGGAGGGATGGAGATGGTATGGAAACACGTGGTAGGTGGAGGGAGGTGCATTTGGTCCAGATCTTTAAAAAAAGAGTAGAGTTTTAACAAGGAATGATGGAGGAAGGGCAGGTAAGGCAGCGGGCACAGTGTGAACAAAAAGATGACGCAGGAAAATGCAAGCGTGTTTAGAGGAAGGGCGAGTGGCTTGGGATGCCAGTGCTAGAGAAAGGAAGGCTGCGTCTGCAGGGTAGCCCAGATATCTGCAGGACTGAGGCACCCGGGAGGCTGTGGAGCAGAGGGCTATTCTGTCAGGTCGCACCACCGTCGGTCTTTGCCACCAGTGCCACACTTCAAGGCCCCTGAAGAGGGAGGAGCAGATGCCTACTGGAGCTTGGTTTTCTCGCAATTACACTGCCTTACATGTGATTCCTCATGCTTTAGCTTTCATTAGCAAAAACCAAGACTTTGTCGTAGTCTAGTAGCCACTGCAACAAGCCACTGGAGTCAGGACACCCCTGGGCCAGCAGCCAAAGGGAGCATCAAGGCAGAGCCCAGCCAACTGAGTGATACTCCCATCCCCCCAACCTGGAGTCGGATCCACAGAGGTAAGAACCCCATTTGCCCTTGTACCACAATTAAGTTTAGAATATTTTCATCCCCCCAAAAACCCTATTCTCCTTAGCCCCTCAGCCCTTGCTGCCACCTCCTCGACCCCAGGCAACCACTAATCTACTTCCTGTCTACGGAAATCTATATAGACTTGACCATTCTGAGCATCACGCGTAAAGTGGAATCACAGTGAGACCTTTTGTGTCTGGCTTCTTTCACTTAACAGAATGTTTTCAAGGTTCATCCAAGCTGTAGCATGTGTCAGCACTTTCTTTTTTATGGCTGAATAATATTCCATTATGGATACACCGTACTTTAGCCATTCATCAGTTGATGGACATTTGGGTTGTTTCCACTTTTTTGTCCATTATGAATAATGCTGCTATGAACACTTGTGCACACGTTTTGTGTGGACATATGCTTTCAGTTATCTTGGGCATATGCATAGAAGTGGAACTGCTGCGTCTTTTCTTATTCACCCCCATTTCCCCTAGCACCTAACATGAATAAATGTCTGTTGAATGAATGAATAAAAGACATCTCATTTTCTTAGAAAAATTTTGAGAGGTTACTACAAAATACACCAACACTGGCAACTACTGTCAGCAGTCAAACCTTGCCACAGTTCTCTTCGTGGCTTATTTAGGTTGAGGAGAGCCTGGGGTCCATCGTGTTGCCTGCCTGATCTTTCTTGGTATGCCGAGGAAGCTGGGGCAGGTGGGCAGTGAGCGGGCACCTCCCCACGTCACCCAGGGTGACAGAGGCTTGTCCTGACTCAGCAGGTTCTCAGACCAGGGAAGGCCCCACAATCGGGTTGATTCACCCTGGGAGATGGAGCTGCCAGGAACCCAGTTAGCCCAGATGGGGCTTCCCGTGGATGGCACCTCCAAGCAGGGCTGCAGGATGAAGACAGGAGGGGACAGGAGCTGCGTTCCCACTGACCCACCGATCTAAGGGATGCCCAGGAGTACAAGGGCCTGGCTGTGTGTATGTGGAGGGCGGGGGTGGTGGCCTGGGGCACACACATCCTTATGTGCACTTAGTATTCCAATGAGTCTGCTGCTCCCATGATCCAAGTGGTCATTTCAGCAGGAAAGAGCCAAATGGGGATGGGCAGCAGATGCCACGGCGAGGCCTCGGCTGCTCAGCCCACACCTTATGCTCCACCAACGCCCCTGCCCTGGCTGGCAAGGGGCTGCGCAGCAGCGCGCGTGCAGCTGTAACCCACATTTACTAAGGGAGTGGGCAGCTGGACAGGCTCCCTCCCGGCTGGGGCAGGGCAGGGCTGTGCCCTTCTTCAGGAGCCCCTGTAGCACGCCAGGCTGGCCCAGGCTGCTCACAGATGGTCTGGCAACGCATGCCCCGACGAGGCACACAGCTTCCGGGGTTCTTTGGTCTGAGCAGAGTTACAACAGGCGGCTTGGATCTCCGGGGAAGGAGCAGAAGGAAGCTCCTCCTGCCACCCAGGCAGGGGTCTGCCCACACCCTTCCTCCTCCCACTGACTTTCCATCTGCCCGCCGAGGGCCAGCTGCCCACACACAACCCTCACCTCTCATCACTGTGGGGCCCACGGGGACACCCCCTCCTTCCTGTGCTCTCCTTAGTTTAATGGGCTCTTTTCTTCCCAGAAAGACTAAAATCCTCCAGGAGAATAGTTCTTCATAACAGCTTTCCTAAAACCTTCAAAACATGGCCCCCAATTCAGAAATCAGCAAAAATGTTTTCTCTGCCTCATCAGGTCATGGTCATGTCTAATACTCATCCTGGTAAGCCTGGCCCTGACTCAGCACCTCCATGAGCTATTTAACATGTAGCTAATATTTCGTGCCTAAATTATATTTGCATGTGTGTGTTTTCGTAATTTCAAAAGTGGAACATGTTCAATGTAGAAAATACAATAGCATTCAAAAAGAAATAAAAACCACCCACAACCCCACACCCCGAAATTAATTCCTAAAATGGTTGGTGTATATTCTCCTGTTATTTTTCTATTTCTGTTTATTACTTTTTTCAAAATTGTGATCATAGTGTGCATGCTGTTTTAAAACCTGTTTAACACATTATGAATATATCATACTGCTATTATATCATTTTTAGCAATTTCAATGGCTGCATAATATTCTATAACATGGACTTAATATATTTTATTTAATCAGTCTCCAGTTGCTCCTTATACTGATTGCTTTCAAGTTTTAAGTTTATAAATCATGCCATGATAAATAATCTTATACAGAAATAGTTTTGCACACTTCTGAATATTTTCTTAGGCTACAGTCCTAGAAATCGAATTGCAGGCTCAAAAATCATGAACATTTTTTAAGCTTCTTAAACTTGTTGCCCAATTGCCCTCAGAAGGATTGTAGCAATTTAGATTCCTACTGGATTTGCCTACAACAATTTGTAACAAGTATCTTCTGATCGAAAGCCTCAAAATAAAACAGAAGGACAAGGGCTAAGCAGGCCTGGGGGACATCAAAGGTAGAGTAGAAAAAAAGTGACATACAGGCACATTGCTGGGCAGAGTCAAGAGCTCTGTGTTCACAAAAATACCCTTATTCGTCAAGAAAATTTTACACCACCCCACACACTCCCACTCCCAGTGTCCTCTGCTTTAGAAGGCAAGCTATAATAGTATATAATACATTTTAGATAGAGTTCCTTCCAAAGTTGGCACAAAAGCAAGTGTCCTTTCAGTGGCAGTGCAGCAGCGTGGAGCAAGGAGGAGATCAGAGTCTCAAGGCCCAGCTCCCCTGAGAACCCCACAGAAACATGTTGAGTCGGTTGCCCTCAGCCTGGGGTCAGCCCGGCCCTTGGTGTCCCCATCCAAAAATGACAAAGCTGTGAGAAGCTACGCATTCGATGTGGGCATCAAATATGCCAAAGTACTTTGCAAACAGTCAAGTGCTGACCATATCGCTAAGACTGGGAGGCTGAAGGGGTAAGCGTTGTTCTACTGGAGAGGAAGAGGCTGTTCCCTGGAGATGCTGGGAGGACAGAGAGCTGCTACAACATCCCGGCAGCACCTAAGGACACGAGGGCTGACCATTAGCAACTCCTCTCACATTGGAGAGACTGAGAGAACTAGTTTCTGTAAGTCAAAGGAGGAGAGAGGAAAGACCTTTGCCTCGTTAAATTCCAGCCCACACTGTTTTGGTCTAGACATGGCCAACTCAAGGCTTTTCTTGGTCCTTCATATCAGGGGGGTTTAACTGCTCTACATTTGCAGAAAGCTTAATTAGCTCTGTTGCTAGAGGATCTGCTTCTGCCATTTTCCTTTGCATTCGTGGCAGACCTCAGAGGAGAAGCTGGAAATAATAATGTCCCAAGGTGAAATGAGGTGACATGCTGGAAATTGCTTGGAAGAATATAAAATGCTATGCAAAGGTGAGGTCTAATTCTCATTCGCCGGCAGTCACTGGCTGTGTAGTACAGTCAGGAATGTGACTTAAGAGTATCGGGTCAGCATGGTATTGGGGTCCTGGCTTTGTCCCCTACTAAATGTGTAACCTTGGGCACATTATTTACCTCACCAAAGCCTCATTTTCTCCTCTTCCCAGCACCTTTAGTTCTCTGAAATTGTCGTCTTCGTCCAGGTATTCAATGACTTCCTCCCTACCTAGAAGGAAGCCCCATGAGGGCAGTGATCTATTCAGCCTTGTTTATGGCTGAGCCCAAGTCAAGGATGGGTGCCTACCTCCAAAATTATTTGTCAAGCGATGAGTGTCCCTTAGGACACCATCTCTAGGAATTCTGCTTTGTCCCTCCAGCCACTTCAAGGGTGGCTTGATGTCTAGAATAAGGGTGACAATCAGGGGTGTCAGTGGCAAGAGGAGGGGACAGGAGGGGCCTCCATTGGAAAAAGAATTGGCCTCCATGAGCGGCAACTGCCTTTAGGAAACTTGACCCACTCCCGTTTTCGAAAAACATAGCTGCTGAAAGGATCGTGATTTTATCATGTTCTGAGTCCCGGTGGGCAATACTCATTCCTAAAAGAACTGTTAATTTTAGATTAAAAAACATATACTCAAGTACATATACTCAATAAAGATCATTTTTTTGCCCCTACAAAAAAAAAACGAAAGGTGAAAACACTTCACTAACTCAAAGCCCAAAAAGCTTAATTCGTCTAGCCCGATCCTCCGCATGGTTCTCTCTGCCAGGGCAGTGCTTCCTCCTCCGTGCCTTCCCCAACTCCCTCCTAGACCCTCCCTCACTCCCACACCCTGGCAGAAGACAGCCAGTGTGGCAGGGCAGGGTGCCGTGCAGCCAGCTTCTCCTGCTGGAAATGCCGGGGCTGCAAGTGCTGAGTGAGACCAGGCTCTGCTTCCTGGCCAGGCTTCCACACTGACCAGCCACTCTCGGGGGCAGAGGAGGGCTCGGGGCTGGCTCAGCTCTGCGTCCTCATTCCCAGCAACATGCACTGAGTGAGTGAAGAAGCAGCGGCCAGCTGAAATGAATGCACGAATGAACGAATGCACATATATTGAGGGCCATCCCTGCACCAGGTGCTGTAGCAGGCACTCTGCCTATTTCTCCAGCATCGGCGCAGCAAGTCTGTGAAGTTGGATGACCACTACGATCACTCCTGTTCCAGATGAGGAAACTCTGGCAGTTTGCCAAAGAACTAACCTGGCACTCAACTTGTAGTTTGGAGCTACCAGATGGGCTGCTAAAAGCTCGGTTTTTGGCTTAATATGTGAGGAGTTCATAAGTATTTTAAAAAAATTTTTTTAAAGTGGTGGGAGGGGATGAGTTTCAGCACTGCTACCCTAACCTAGAGCGCGTCTCTGGGCATCACCATTGGCGGCCCTGAACTAAGCAACATCAGCAGTGGAGACTGAGAGCACGTGTTGTAAGATCTGTAGTTAAAGAACGTGAGAGAGCTAGGTACTATTAGTATATAAACAGACGGGACCAGGATCCAGCAGATCTTAAGGTTGAACAAGGAGCTGAAATTAAAATAATGCTCCCCTCCCCCGATTTTTTTCAATTACAAAAAACAAACCAATTCACTTAAAGTCCTGCCAGATTCATAAACTGAACTTTATAAGGAGGGAAGGGAAAAGCTTGCTCAGTAATGATTCATGTAATTGACAGGCTGTGTTATAGCACTCACCCTGTTGTGGTGTAGTTAGTGACCAGAGGGAGAGGGGCTGGGGCAGGAAATGGCTGGGTACAAGATAACAGAATTGGCCTAGCTACAGCACAGTCCCCGAGGCCAGCAGGCCAAACGACAGCATCCTGCCCACTTACTAGGTGCCCGAGGAAGTTGTAGATCTATATGGTAATTGCAGCTCCTACCAGATAATAGCTGTTCCTATCTTATAAATATAATATCTTGTATCTTATAAACAGCCGATATGGTGAGGATTATATAAAATAACAAATATAAAGAACTTAATAGTGCCTGGTACATAATAAATAATAAATATTAGTCATTGCAGTTTTTTTTTCAAATTTTCCATATTATAAATTTCTGTGACCTACATTTTTATTTAAATGAAATGTTTTCCTCTTCAGGTTTATTTTCCTTAGCTAAACTCTCAAAAGTGAGATTCCCAAATCAAAGGGCCTAAACATCCTTAGATCTCTTCATACTTCATACATACTGCCAAATTGTTTTCCTAAGTAGTTATAACAGTACATACCATGACCAGTCACAAGGAGACCATCACTAGCACCGGGCATTACAATTGGTTGTTATAATAATTGGATTGATTTCTAGAGTTGATCTTTCTACAAATACCCATCCAGAGAAGGAGTGGGCTGGGTTTAGCTGGGTACAGGGCAGGGCCAGGCAACCCAGGGAGAATGAAACCAAAGGCAGGAAAGGGCCCCTGAGGTCAAAGAGGGCAGAGATAAGGAAACCGACCTGGCATGAATGTTCCCAGGTGTTCACGGCAGGAAGGAGTGGGGCTGTAAGATGCACCTTGATCGCCCAGGTCAATGCTGCAGATAAGCACCGGTAAGGCAAGAAATCTGAGGCCTGACTAGCCTGTGCCAGGAAGAAAGGAAGGACCGTGGCAGGCAAGGGAAGCTCATGCAAGCCCAGGGCGATCTGTGGAGGTGAAGTGACAAAAGGAAGGGTCCCCACACTGCACCCTCCCACGGAGTGATTCAGAGAAGAAAGCTGTTGGGAGATTCGGAGACCCAATACCTTACAAGGACTTTGCTCGGTTGGCGTACTGTGGTAGGCAGGAGTGCGAAGGCCGTGCCCGTCTGGCCCTTTCATCCCTGCTCTCAGCTCTTATTCCTCTTCCCCTCTGCAGAGACGCCAGGCACACCGCCACGCCACCTCGCCACGCCACCTCGGGACTCTGCAGGGCTGTTCCCTCTGCCTGGAACCTTCTTCTCCCCAGTTCTGCCTGGCTCCCTCCCTCATCTCTTTTGAGTCTCCACGTAAACATCACCTTCTCAGTATGCTTTTCCTGACCACTTCTTAAATATCGGACCTTTCGTCCTCCCCCTTTCTGGCTCCTGTTACCCCGCTCTGCCCCGTTCCCGGCCGCCCTTACCTCCTTCGCCATGCGTGTGCTTTTCTTGTTTATTACCTTTATCGTCTCCTGTCTGTCTCCCCGCATTAGAAGTTGCATTCCACGAGGACGGGGATTCTTGTCTGTTTTGTGCACTGATTTCTCCCAAGTGTCTAGCACAGGGTCTGACACACAGAAGGCACTCGGTAATTGATGAACAGATGAATGACGTTGAGCAGCTGGTGCAGGGGGTGTGTGTGCGCGTGTGCATGTGTGTGCTGTTTCAGTGCTTGTTGTATGTCCACCCCATGCTAAGCACTGCTGGAACACCCATGGAAAGCTCTTAACAACTCTCTGGGGTAATAACCATTATTCTCATTTCACATAAATGAGGAAACTAGGACTCACAGTGGCTAAGCACCTAGCCTGTGCTGCTTCTGCAACCCAGAATGTTGGAGACCATATTCACAGCCCAGGCTTTCTGATCCTGATGCCACACTGGCTCCCTGACGGGCATTGCCAGGGACTCTGTCCAGGAGAACGTCCCTTGCCCAGTTTCCTAGGGATCAGGGTGGTGGGCCAGGGCAGCTGCCACTCTGACGCCTGAGGAAAGTGTTTCTAGGGTGACCTTGAGCCACGACTGGCCACGGCCCATCTGGTAATCGCTCAGGCCTCTGGGCTTGGCTCCCTGAGCATCCGCAGGGTCCAGATCACCCTGGATCTGCCACTCACACGTGTGCCTGGGAGGGCAAGAGAAAGGGAAGACGAGAGAGGGCACTAAATGAGGGCAGGGAGCAGCAGGCTATTGAATTCTAGACTCACCAGGAGCCAAGTGGGCCGGGAGGCTGGTCTTACTGGCTGTGCTCAGCGGGCACCCAGTGGGCAGAAGTCCCATTGCCCAGTTCTCCTGGGGCGGGGGTTGAAGGGCAGACTGTAACTCTGTAGTTGTATTGTAACGGCGAAGGAGGAAACAAGAGCAGCTGATCCGGCCTGGATCGGGGGTGCCCACGTGCGCACAGATAGGCCTTTGTGTCCTGGGCCCAGACAACAGGCTGCATTCTTCCCCCACCTCGGTGACGTCCTTTATGGACATGTCCCCAGAGCACATTTTCAAAGGATTAATCAGCTACGCATCAGATGACATGGCATTCCCTCTGTTACCCACTCTTTGCCTGAGCTGTGCCTTCTCTTGTCTCAGAGCACAGAGTGGGTGGCCAGCCCCAGCCCTGCTCTTGGGGTGCTTACGGTGGTCTCCCCAGGCCTCAGTGATCTCAGGTGTTGGAATCTCAGAACACAGTTGCTGGTAGAACTAGTCCAGCCAAGGTATTTTACTGGAGAGCTATGGAGTTAGAGATAGAACCTGCACTGGACCAAGGGGGCCCACGTCCCCACAGCAGTATCCTTTCTGGTGGGAGGGCTCAGCTGCCCCAGAGTCTGGCTATTACAGCAGCCCCACCAAAGGACCTAGACGAGCCCTCAGCAAAGCCTGAGGGAGATGGGGCCTTTGTGAAGGTAGACTTAACTCTCACCAGGTTGCTTCCCAGTCTGGCCTGACTGGTTTCCAAAGCAAATGGCTTCACTTGCCCATGCCAAGTGCAGGAGACAGGAAGCACCCCAGGATGCTGCTTGCTGTGCTGCTCAGCCACTAAGGGACCCCCGAGGGATCAGCTACCAGTGAAGTGCTTCTTTCTCCAGATGTACAAAAAACATCCCTTGAACACTAAGATGGTCACCTTCCCTGGCTTTTCCAGGTCATGCTTTCAGAATCAGAAGACCTGGGTCTACTTCCAGGCATGGCAACTTCAAACTGCAAGATCGTGGAAAAGGAGCTATCCTCTCTAGCCCTTCATATTCTCACCATAAAATGGGCTTTATGATCTCTGCCTTCTGCCCCCACAGGCCACTGCAAAGATCAGATAAAATAATGCATGCGAAACACTATGATGGTGACAGCTATGGCCATGACTATCACTACTACGATTACTATTGCCGCTGTCACCACTGCTGCTGCTACTGCTACTGCTGCTACTACCAGCAATCATTGCCAAGTGCTAAGCAGCTACCTAATGTTCCAGACCTTGTCTGACTCATTTCCAATATTTTCAAGTATAAAAATCCTTTATGCTTTATACCTTCAAATATAGACCCTCCACAAGTGAAAAATTTTATATTTACTCTTTCCATAGATCAAAAAAAAAAATACATGAAAGGGTAAAGCTAACTTTAAAATATGTTTTTTTATTTGGTTGATCACAATAGTGTTTAAGTATATTTTTAAAATAGTCATACAACTAATTAAAGCATATAATTTATTTTCTCCAAAAAATCCATCCTTGTGAATTTGCAGGCCCTCTACAATAACTGTAGGATCTCTCATTTCATTTAAGCCTCAAAACAACCCTGTGAAGTGGTTCGTATTCCCATTTTACAGATGAAAACATTGATGATCAACAAGATTACACACCTCATAAATGGTGGAGTAATGGTGGAGCCAAGATACAATACCAAACCTTCAGATTCCAAATTTGATGTTCTTTGTAGGGCACTACACTGAACGTCTTCCAAACCTGTAAACACTTGGGCAAATTTAAACTGGAGTTTGGTCGTTATTATCCAACCAAACTCACCCAATCTCTGTAAAAAAACAAACGAGCTGTGTATATTACTAATAATTTTTCTTTATTTTATTTTTTAATGACCATACATTAAAATTGCCTCTCTTTTTGGTGTAGAGGTCTATGAGCTTAAATACCAGTATAGATTCATGCAACCATAACCACAAGCAGGATACAGAAGAGCTCCAACATCCCAGCAAAACTGCCTCACAGTCTGCCTTTACCGTCACGCTCACCCACTCCCAACCCCCGATAACCACTGATCTGTTCTTCATCTCCATAGTTCTGTTCTTTTCAAGAATGTCCTATACATGGTATGATTCCGTATGTGATCATTTTTTACCTTAAAATTTTTATTTTGAGACAAATATGGATTATGCAGTGGTAAAGAATAAGCCAGAGATTCCAGGTACCCTTTGCCCTATTTCCCCCAATGGTAGTACCTTGCAAAACTATAGAGTGAAGATTCAGAACGTTTCCAACACTACCAGGATTCCTTGCGTTGACCTTTATGTCCACACTCGCTTCCCTCCCACCCCACCTGCTCCTTAACCCCTGGCAATCCCTAATCTAGTCTCCATTTCTAAAATGGTGTCATTTCAAGAATGTTATATTTAAATAATCATATATATGTAACCTTTGGGATTGGCTTTTTTTTTCACTCAGCATAATTCTCTGGAGATGCATCCAGGTTCCTGTGTGCATTAACTGGTCATTCCTTTTCACTGCTGAGGGTTATTGTATGGTATAGATGTAATGGATGTGCCACCGCCTGTTTGGCCATTTGTCCATTAAAGGACATCTGGGTTGTTTCCAGGTTTTGGCTATTGTGAACAAAGCTGCTATAAACATCAGTGTACAGGGTTTTGTGTGAACATTTGTCTTCATTTCTCTGGGATAAGTGTCCAGGAGTATAATTCCGGGGTCATAAGACAGTTACATGTTTAGTTTTTTAAAGAAACTGTCAAATTGTTTTCAGCATGGCTGTAACATTTTACTTTCCCTACAGCAAGACATGACAGATCTAGTTTCTGCACATCATCACCAGCATTTAGCATTATCACTATTTTTATTTTAAGCCATTCTGATAGGTACGTGGTGATAAAAGTTTTCTATTCTGCCAGGATGCCCCTTCCCTAACCATTTGGCTAGAGAGCAGGCTTCTGTCGGAGCTTTTTTTAATCTGCATCCATTGGCATTTCTGGGTTGCCAGCATCTCCAGCATCCATTGTTGGATATATAAGGCAAAAAGAAAACCCAGGGAGTCCAACCCATTATTGTTTTTCAAGACTTGACATCCCTAACTAGTCTGGCTGCTTCTCTCAACTCTCGGAGTTTTCTTATGTTTGTTTTGTGTATAATTTCCTGGCTACTTATCTTGAAGAACAGGAAAAACTGTATCTACTTTGTCTTCATGGAACAAGAAGTCACTATGTAGCCTTTGGTATCAGCTTCTTCCACTCAGCAGAATGCCTTTGAGACTCATCTGTGATGTTGGGCGTATTAATAGTTTATGCCTTTTTACTGCTGAGTATTCCATTGTATATTCCTGTTTGTTTACATACTCATCTGCTGAAGGAGATTTTAGTCGTTTCCAATTTGGAGGATTATGAATAAAGCTGCAATAAATATTCTTAGGTTTTTGCATGAACACAAATTTTCATTTCTCTACAATAAATACCCAGGAGTAGAATTACTGGATAGCGAGATAAGCGTATGTTTAAACTTTATAAGAAATCGCCAAACTGTTTTTCAGAATGGCTATATCATTCCACATTCTCACCAGCAGTGTATGACAGTTTCTGTTACTCCACATCCTTGCCCACACTTGGCATCTGTAGTATTTTTATTTCAGCCACACTAATAGATGTGTAATGGTATTTCATCGTGGTTTAATTTGCATTTCCCTAAGAGCTAATTATATTTAACACCTTTTCGGGTGCGTGATTGCCATCCATATAGCCTCTTTGGAGAAGTGTCTGTTCAAGTTTTTTGCCTATTTTTTTGATTGGCCTGTTTGTTGTCTTCTTGTTGAGTTTTGAGTATTCTTTATATGTTCTGAACACTTTAACAACTTCTTAGTCTTATAAAACTAAAGCAAAGATAGAGTGCAAAAGTAAAGCAGTCTAATACCATCAGCTGTTATTCCATTAGCAATCTGCCTGCTAAATATTCCTCCTGAGGTTCAAACACGTAGCCTTGGCCACATGAAGACTGCACTCTCCCACCAACAGAATTCATAGCCCACTTAAAGTACAGGCTCCAAAAGGTAGAGATTTTTCCCACTATTGCCTTCTCTCCATGACTTGAAAAATCTAGTAAAGTAGACTGGACTTGGGCATTCGATGAATTTGTTTTCAATCGTGAACTCCTAGATAGCAGAGATTACGTGTATTTCATTTCGTTTTTCCTAGGACCTAGCACTTTAATGTATTCATCCCAAGAATATTTATATAGTTCCTATTATCTGCCAGGCACTGCACTCTGTGCTGAGAATATAATGATGAATAAATAGAAACTGTTCTTGGACTCATGGGGCTTACAAATTTGGGCCTAGCCTATAGCAGGTACCCAAGCCAGGCTGATTTTTAACTTCCTTTCATGTTAAAAAATTTCCCCCAGAGTAAATTGCCTTCTAAAATCTTTTAGTCTATCTCTCTATTTCCATATTGCTTCTTTTAATTAAGTCTTCAAATAATCACACCAAATTCCTATCAATATTTTCTATGTGCTCAAACACATCTGTTCCATTTTTTTTTTTTCCTGGATATCTCCTAGTTTTACTGAAATCCTCTGTATTCTTTTCCAAACTGAACTAGTGCTTTCCAGGACCGTGACATGGCTGTTCCTGGGATTTTCAATGTTCTTCTATATGGTAGCCCAGGTTCCTAGACACCAAGCTTTTTTCTTTTTAATTTGTTCCTCATTTTTCTGGAGTACCTTCTCCAGTAGCTTCTTTAAAAAGTATACATGCTAAGTTATTTTTAAATTCATATATGTCCAAACTTGAATTATTCTATCTCATATTTGATTAATGGTTTAGCTGGATATAAAACTCTAGATTGAAAATAATTTCCCCTCTGAGTTTTCAGTGCATTTCTTCATTGCATTCTAGCTTGTAGCATTGCTGCTGAGGAATCTGGCAACTTTCTGAGTGTTGATCCTTCGTATGAACCTCTTTTTCTCTTTAAAAGATTATGCATTCTTCTTTTTATCCATAATGTTCTGAAATTTAACGATAAAGTGCGTTGGTATGGGATTTTGTTCATTCATTATAGCAGAGCTCTATGGCCTTTCTCATTCTGAAGACACGTGCTTTGGTTTGGGGAAATGTTCTTATGTTATTTTTCATAACAGCCTTTCCTCCGGTTTCACTCTTCTTTCCTTCAGAAGCTCCTATTAGGCTGATGTTGGACCTTTTGTGTCGATGCTCTGATATTTTCCCCTATTTTCTATTTCTTTGTCCTTTTATTCATTTGAGTTCCTGTGAGATAACCTTGACTTTATCCTCTTAATTTTTCTAGCAAATTTTAAAATTTAAAATGCCATATTTTTTATTTGCAAGAGTTCTTCTTTCTATCATCTTGCTCTTGTTTCCATGCTTACAAAACTTCCTGTAATTCTCTTGAGAAAGTTAGTTAACTATTTTATATGTTTCATTCTGCTTTCTGTATTTTATCCATTTCTTCCACTTCTCTAGAACCAGTTTTGTCTAACTCTCCCTACTGCCATATATGCAAGGATCATGACCCACTAACTCCTGGGGGTTTTCGCCTGTCAGATCGCTTTGCAACCCTGACAGGTAACTAAGAAGACTGAAGTCCAGCACGGCTTTGGTCCAGGTTAGATGTGTGGAGGATCCAGGAGACAGGGGCCAAGACAGGGAGCAACTGAGGAATGGTAAAGGACCCCAAGGAAATCCACGCACTTGGCAGCATTCCTTTAGCACCAGCCTTCTCTGCTGCTGGCCTCGGGGAGGTAAACGTCTCCTGCTAGCTCTGGGACAAACCCAGTGCTAGACTGCTACTGGACTCCCAAGGACACAGGCCACGTCACTCATGCTCATGGGCTTGTGTTTCAATGACTTTCGTATTTACCCGTCTCCAAAGAGCTCTTCTTTTGCACCTGTGTTCCCACTGAAGCTCTGCTTGTGAGACTCCTGGAACTGGATGTCCTGTTGCCAACCACATCTCAGAAATCATTTGCCATAGCAGGCACGCCATCTTGTCCCCATTTTTTTTCAAGCGAAAAAACCCTGAGCCATTTAGCTCTCATGATCATCCTTCACCCCTCAGTCCAAACATTCTTTTTCTCAATCCCTTCACTTATTTTTTTATTGGTACTGGAAAATTCTCAGCCATTATATCATTGATTTATCCCCTTGCCGGTTCTCTTTTGTCTCTCTGAACTCTGGACAGATTCTCGCAGGAGGAGACACACAGGGCCCTCTGCTCTCTCTGTGGAAAACACTCAGTGCACACGGGGGCAACCTGAACGTTCCGGCCTTTCGTGTCCTCAGGGTAACCTTCCACCATGGGAGGACTAGACCCCTAGGTAAATGCTCCTGTCCCCTGTCCTCTGGTGGGACAGCTCTGAGGTTCACTCTGCAGTTCTTCAGAAGGTCCCCAGCAAGACTGAGCCCACAGTAGCAACTCGCTCGTTAAATGCTCTATTCGATCTTCTCCCTGCCTGCCCCACTCTCTCCCCTCCCTCACGTTTGCTTCCTGGGATCACCTCCCAAATAAACTATCCACACCCAAGCCCTTGTCTCTGGCTCTGCTTTCAGGGCCATGCAAACCCAGACACTTCCTCTTCTGTTCTCAGACACCGACACTCATGGAGTTTGAACTAAACAGACCTACTTTTTGTTTGTTACATACAGCACACTCTCTTCACATCACCGAGCCCTTTCTTCAGGCTGCCATGCCTTGCAGACTTCCATCTTGCTCTGTCTGGCCAAACGATCATTATCCTTCAAGACTCACCTCAAGTATCACCTTTTCTGGAAGGCTCCCCC
>RJWJ010030069.1:0-20121 GCA_004363605.1 Indri indri | reverse complement strand
TTCTCCTTACAGAAAAGTGAGTTCTGTTACATAGGCAGTCTAATTTTTCTTTACCAGCAATGTGGTGAAAAATAGAAGAAAAAGAAAGTCTATCCCTCCCTCCTTTACCAACAAATGATGCAAAAACCTTCCGCTACGGATGAGAGATTTTTTTTTTTTTTGAGACAGAGTCTTGTTCTGTCTGTCTGTCGCCCAGGCTAGAGTGCCATGGCATCAGCCTAGCTCACAGCAACCTCAAACTCCTGGGCTCAAATGATCCTCCTGCCTCAGCCTCCTGAGTAGCTGGAACTACAGGCATGCGCCACCATGCCCGGCTAATTTTTTCTATATATTTTTAGTTGTCCAGCTAATTTCTTTCTATTTTTAGTAGAGATGGGGGTCTCGCTGTTGCTCAGGCTGGTCTTGAACTCCTGAGCTCAAACGATCCTCCTGCCTCGGCCTCCCAGAGTGCTAGGATTATAGGCATAAACCACCGCAACCAGCCGGGAGATTTCTTATACATGTTTAATCCATGGTAATGTATCAAAGACAAGACAAAGCATGTAACGTCTAATTTTTTAAATAATTGTTTTAAAACATCGTTCTAGTTCTTTACAGAATCCTGTATTATCAGAGGTGAAAGGTCCCTAGAGTCTTCTTATCTATTAATAACCTTCTGTTCCCAGAAGGGACTGTGAGCCCAAAGAGGAGAGGGTACTTCTCAAGGTCACAGAGTAGAAGATGAAAGCTCTGACCAGCATCCTCACAGTTAGTCACGGACACTAAACTTTGCACTCTAAGATAAGACATTTTCAGAACATGCCTTTTTTAATCTTAAAAGCATTTATGAGAAAATGAATCCAGTCATTAACAGTGGAGCTTTACTGTCTAATGCATTCTTCCTTGTCTCTTGGCTATAAATAACCAGAGAATGAATATACTCCCCACACCTTTTCTTAAAAAAAAAAAAAAAGTCCCTGTTGCATGTGAAATTATTTTTAATCTTTCAAACACAAATGCTGGCTTTGGAGTTTAATTAGCTAATCCTCAGTATCTCACATCAAAATTAGTTGTCTTTCCATTGTAGGTGTATAACCATTGAAGTGTTTACCAGGGAGTGTCTTTCATCCATTTTAAAGCCATTTTTCTCTTATTTTGAGCATTTGAAGTAGAAAGAGCTTCTTAATCCTTCCACTGATTCTTTTTCCAGTCCCTGCGAGGCCGGGGAAGAAAACTGCATGTGCTGAGAACCTCCGATCTACTCTGCTGTGGGCATTTTATAGACGTCGTCTCATTTAATCCTCATCGCAGCCCTTTGAGGTTTTATTTTTGTTTTGCCCATTAAGAAACAGGCTGGGAGAGATAAATTTGATTTTTTTTCAAGATGAGGGAAGAAAAATAACTATAGGATTTAGAATCACACAAGCTTAAGTTCAAATTTTAGCCCCAGACCTATCTAGCCACATGCCCGGGGGCAAATCGCTCCATTCCCCTGAGGCTCCAGACCAGTGCTGTCCAGTAGAACTTTCCGTGATAATGGAAATGTCCTGTATCTGTGCTGTCCAGTATGAAAGCCATGAGCCACACATGTGACAACCCAAAATTGGTGACCGAGGCAAAGATTTCAACCAATGGAAGTTTATTAAGCCGAAGTTTGAGGACCTGCCCAGGAAAAGCACCTGTGACCTGTGCTGTCTGAAGAGGGATCTGGGAAGTCAGAGTAGGGGAAAAGGGCACCCAGAAAGGAAAAGGAGGGGTGGGCAGTGAGGCTTTCATGTAGTGCCTGCGAAGTCTACATTTTACGTTAGATAAGGGGAAAGTTTGGAAAGAAAAAGAGAGTGAAGGAAGCATCAGTTATGTAGATGTCCTTGGGCAGGTGGAAGAGTGATTAATCTCGTTTTGTCTCTATTTTGGACCTAGGAAGATAAACTAATAACCAACATTATTAGTGTGGTATCAAACAGATTTTAGTTTTAGGAGCTAGATTTAGCCTGAAGACCTAAAGTTATAGTTTGCATGTCCTTGTTTATGGGAAGCCAGCAAAGAATTTCCTTATGAACGATGATCTGTGGGGACAGTCCTTGCAGGTGCCTGAGGCCTTTGACCTTTCCTTGTGGATCTGGCTGATGCATAATGCTGGTAACAGCTATTTATTTGGAAGGGGGTGTTGCATGACTCAGCTTCTAAACTTGACCTTCCCTTTTGCATAAGAAGTGTGTGTGGGGGTGGGTCCTGAGATTTTTATTTTCCTTTACACATGCTATGGAGCTTTTGAAGTGTGGCTAATGAAACTGAGGAACTGAATTTTAAATTTTATTTAATTTCAATTAATTTAAATGTATATAGCCATATGTAGCTAATGGCTACCATATTGGTCACTGCAACTCCAAGTTGTCCTCTCTTAGATCCTGTCAAGAGGGGCCCCAACCCTGGGCCCTGCACTTCAGAGGCCCTATACAGCTCTCCTCTAGCCACGGCCCTCCCCATGGGGTAAGGAGTTCACATGCCTACGGGGCCCGCACCTCTTCCCTGCTTGGATACCATGCTCTGGGTATCTGGAATACCTGCCCAGACAGCTCAAGTCCACTCCTAGGGCTGCCTGGGCCTCTTCCCTAGTTCTATAGTTCCAAGGGTGCTCTACACCTGTGGCATGCAAGTCCCTACCACAAGGGATGTCCAAGAAGTGGCCATTTGAGGGAAGTATGAACAGAGCATAGACACATAAGCTGGTGTATTCACACTGAAGTGTGCAAGGGCCCTGTAAGACTAGATGGAGCCAGGTGTGGGAAGAGAAGGGATGAGAGCTCAGGCTGGGCACCAACGCTTTCCAAAACACCAACTGCCAGTACTGGGGGAACTCCCCCAAGAGCCTCTCAATACAGTCCCTGTGGCCTAAGCTTCGGAGTTTAATGGGCTAATCCTTGGTATCTCACATCAAAATTTGTTATCTTTGCAGTGTAGGTATATAATTGTTGCTACCATTTGCAATCAAAGAATGCTATTATACATCCTTATCTCCCAACAACAGCTCCTAGCCCAGAAGGTTCTCACTACAGTAAATTACTGTCCCTCCCACTTCCTAGTTTTCGGAAATCCTTGGGTTCTCCCTGCTTCCAAGCCTTCCTCTCCAGCCTGCCGTCAAGGCGCTCCACGACAGCCCCACCCCCTCCCCCATCCCTTGCTGTGCAAGCCTGGAAGTCATTCTAGGCCCTCCTGTCCCATTATCCCTCACATCTGGTCACCCACGGAGCTCTGTCCACTCATCCTCGAACCTGTATCTCAGGTACATACCTGTGTCTCCGGGGAAGGTGTGGTTTCAATTGTTGGCTCTGCCATTACCATTGTGTCTGTGGCTACTAGGTCATAAAAGAACAAGTGATTGCTGCAGTTGCTGCACACCCCAAAGTCTGAACACCTGTAAAAGCCAACTCCAAGGCCCCTGGTTGTTTCTTTTTAGGACAAAGAATGCCTTCTTAGACAGTAAGGTTAAGGTAACAACTAAGTAGAAGTTAACTTGGAAAATCTGAGAATTATACTTTCTTCAAATATTCCCTTCTGAAAGTTCATCCAATGTTAGTTTAAATAAAGTCTTCTGCCTAAATTGTAATTGCCTGGCCACTGGCTTCTCAAGAGGGAAATAAATAAGACTTTCATTTTACATCACCTGTCTCAGTGATTTTCCCCAACAAATCCAAGGGAAAGATGGTTTTCAATGAAAGGGAACCCAAAAAGAAATCAAACAAGAACAAAATTGCCTGGTGACCCTCTAAATAGAAATGTTGTTGCCTAATCTATGCCCTCCTCCTAGTAAGCACTTTCCCCCTTATCTACAATGAACTCCTCTTCATCCTTCAAAACCCTGCTTGAATGCCGTCCCTGTGCAAACTCTTCCAATACACACATCCATTGAGGCAGATGCTCCCCACAGCTTCTTGTGCAGACCTCTCCTACCATACTCCACCTGCTGCATCGGAATTTGGAATTTATCCATTTACCTACACAAGGCAGTGAGCCTACAGGGTGGCAGATGTGGAGGAAGGGAGGGAAGGACACTGTTCTTACAGTCACTTAAATCACACTTAAGAAATGAATTCCTCTGTCAGCCTTGCTGGGTCCCCAAGAGCCTAGAGCCTGGGGAAGAGGGAGAAGAGGTGGAGGAGGACGAGAACGAGATGGAAAGTGAGACCATCAAGGAAGGTATTAATGACCATACCCTTTTAGGTTATGTAAGACAGCATCCAAAGCCAGCAGGAGATAAGACTGGGAGGTGCTGAAGCAGCCAGGACTCCCAGAACCAGCATGTGGCTCTTGTGGTCACTTGAGGTGTCACCCAGGGGCACAAGAAGCAGAGTCCAAGACCCAGGATGCTGAGGTCAATGAGTATTAGGCCAGGTGCCTGGACTTTGTTTCTAACAACTTCAGTGAATATCCACTTTGTCCCTGGCCTTGTGCTGGGTGTGAAGAAACAGGATGAATCAGACATGATCCTCCTCAAGGTCTGGAGTGATTCCCCCAAAACTGATCTAGCAGGGCACAGACACATAAAGGTGGCAATGACGATGGCGCACGGTCAGTGCTGTGGTGGTGGAGTGGACACGGCGTTGGGGGAGCCCAGGGGCAGAACTCACGGACTGTGCGAAGGCAGAGGTCAGCGCTCCAAACCCATGGGGAAACTGAGATAGGGGCCCAGCATCACGGACTTACCCATCCCCAAAGACCGAGTAGAGTGAGAGGATGGTGGAGACATAAAATTTACTGAATGGAGACAAGCAAAGCAGGTAAGAGCACGAATCCCAGAGAGTACGGCAGGAACAAGACACTGGAAGGAGCAAGCATCTCTCCAAGCCAGCCAGCCCCAAAGGGCAGCAGAGGCGCTGTGTTTCTGGAGACCCAGGCAGGGTTTTCCAGCCTTGGCTGCACGTTAGAAACACCCAGGAACTTTTTAAGTACTGATGCCTGAGTCCTTCCCCAGGAAAACTCCCGCCTACAATCTTTCATAGTCACACGCTGTCCCCACCCCTCCTTCCTGGCAACCACTGATCTGTTTTGTGTCACCATAGTTTTGACTTTTTCGAGAATGTCACCTAAATGGGATCAAACAGAGTGCAACCTTTCAAGGATGAATTCTTCAAGCAGCACAACGCCTTCAAGGTACGTCCACGATGTCGTGCGTGTCAGTACTTGTTCCTTTTCATTGCTGCGTAGCATTTCATTAAATGCAAGCTTCACAGCGTGTTCATCCATTCACCTGCTGAAAGACATTTGTGTTGTGTCCAGTGTTTAGAAATTATGAAGACCACTTCTATAGGCATTTGCATACAGGTTTTTGTGTAAACATACAGGTCTTTTTGTCTGCAGTTTAAATAACCAGGAGTGATATTGCTGATGGGTGTACTGCTGTTATATTTTAAGGCCTGCTTTTAGAGACCACAAGGTTTTTCAAGGATGTATAAAATAGTATTGGAGAAAAAACACTTTATCAGTCACATGGCATAAAAAATCTTTTTTTTAAGCCTATTTACTATCTGTGTTAGATTTAATTTTTTTGGTTACAAAGAAGAGAAGTCCTTAGCTTAAGCAGAAAGAAATGCATTGGCAGGAAACAGATTTGTCTCGTGGAGCCCAGGACAGGGACGCAGCAGGAGCCTCATAAAGATCCAGAACAGGCCCAGGAAAGCCATCAGGAATCTCCCTGCCTATCTTGTATCTGCTTCTCTCTGTGCCTCTGCTCCAGGTATTGATACATCTCTCCTGGAAAGTTCATGCTCTCTGCTCCTTGGTCCTGGCATATTTAGAAAATGCCATCTAGAGTTTCAGAGTTCACATATTAGAAGCCTAGCCATGCAGCAAGACTGACTTCTCATCAAAATTCCATATTGGCAGGACAAGAACTCTGGCGGGTGCATTCAGGCCCAATCAGTATGACCAGAAAGATAGTCCCTTGTAGAGCCAACGTGGCTGCCAGTGACAGCCCCTCCCATCGCGACCCTGTGGGTGGTGCACATCCTGGAGAAGAGACTCCTGCATAGAGGAGGGCTGCTCTTCATCCCCTTCTTACCATGCCAGAGACACCCCTGTCCACCCCTTCATGGGTCCCCACAAGAAGGAGGAGCGGCCAAGCCTTGGCCAGAGCGTGAGACAAGGTCTGGCCTCATTTTGTTTCTGAGCAGGGTTACTATAGCTCAAAGGTTTTCTCTTGGGTCTCCTGGTGTGCCTGGTTCCTTAGGGCAAGTCCCCCCAGCCTCTTTTCTCTTCCACTCAGTGGGGCTCGGTGGAGAAGTGCCCTCCTATTGGACCTGGGTATCTCTTTCCTCCAGGCCCACCAGGGCATTCTGGTCCCTCATTTAGATTTGGGGAAGGGGAAGTAGTTTGGGGAAACTTTTCCCAGAAAGCTACTAAGATACTTTCCCAAGTATTAACAATGTGGTACATTAATTCCAATTCTACCCTAGACACTCTAAGGGCTGGAGGGTGACCTGCAGAGTAGGACTGGAGCGCTCCTGGGTCCTTGCCCACAAGCCATCAGGTGCCAGCAATGCCCTACCTAATGCCCAACCACCCCAAAAGGCCACGAAGGCTATGTCCCAACTGATCTAATGGTTCTTTCATAGAAAATCTATGTACCAGGTTACATCAGGTTAAATCTACCCCACTGATTGCTACTGTGGTCCTTGAGATGGTTTTGACCCACCACAACTTCTTCCTAGGTGATTGCATGCTAGCACCATGTAATCCCAATAAGAAACAAGTTTGTTCCAAGACTGAACCCAGGAGAAAATATCTGTAAACCATCTCTCTGATAAGGAATTAATATCCAAAATAAATAATAATCTCCTACAACTCAATAGCAAAAAACCCTAAATAGCCCATTTAAAAAATGGGCAAAGAACTTAAATAGACATTTCTCCAAAAAAGACATACAATTGTCCACCAAGTATATGAAAGGGTGCTCAATGTCACTACTCATCAGAAAAATGCACATCAAAACTACAATGAGTTACCATCTCAGACCTGTTAGGACGTCTATCATCAAAAAAGAAATTAAAAATGAGTGTTTATGAGGGTGTGGAAAAATTGGAACTCTTGTACAATGTTAGTGGGAACGTAAAATGGTGCAGCTGCTATGGAAAACAGTATGGAAATTCCTGTAAAATTAGAAATAGAACTGTCATATGATCCAGCAATCCCACTTTTGAGTGTATGTTTCAAAAATTAAAATCAGAGTCTTGAAGAGACATCTGCACATCTGTGGTCATTGTAGCACCATTTATAATAGCCAATCTATAGAAACAATCCAAATGTCCATCAACAGCTGAATCAGTAAAGAACATGAGGTGTATACATGCAATGGAATAAACTAAGGAAACCCTGCCATTTGTGACAATGTGGATGAACCTAGAGGACATTCTGCTAAGTGAAATAAGCCTGTCACAGAGGACAAATACTGCACGATTCCACTTATATGTAGTATCAAAAGTAGTCACATTTATAGAAGGAAAAAATAAAATGGTAGTTGCCAGAGACTGGGAGGAGGAAAAAGTGGGGAATAGTTGTTCAATGGATACAAAGTTTCAGTTACGTAAGACAAGTTCTAGAGATTTTCTGTACAGCATAGTATCTGTAGTGAACAATATGATTTCATGCACCTTAAAATATGTTAAGAGAATAAATAAATAAATAAATCTCATGTTAACTGTGGTTACCACAAAAAAAATTCATAAAAGAATAGAAGGAAATTTATGGATGTAATGAATATGCTTAGCACCTTGACTGTGGCAATCTATCACATAGGTGTATATATATATATGTCCAAACCCATCAAAACGTGTACATCAAATATATACGGTTCTTGTATATCAGTTATACCCCAATAAAGCTTAAAAGCAAATAAATAAATAATTTTTAAAGATTGAACTCAAGAATAAAGATAAATTCTCTAATCACTCAAGTTTCCACTCTGAGTGCAAGATTAAAGAAGTTCATTGCATCCCAAGATAGGACTCCAAGTTCAACTATAAGGGAAGACGAAATGGTATATATTTCTGACATCCACGCTGTGAAGATGCAGCTATAAACTCAAGGAAATGTTTGTGGAAAGGACAGTCCTAATTATTGCAGGCCGCACAGGAATATCATTTAATTTAATAGCCAAACAAAGCCAAATGTCCTTTTTTGTGCACTTTGAACAGCTCTGCATCCTTCAAGGCCTTGCTCAAAATCTGCCTCTCAAGACTCCACCATTCCTCCAAACAGGCTAGGTCCTTCTTTCCTCTGTGAGCTCATAGCCTTCTGCCTGTGCACGGGCTTTATCAGAGCCATTCCTCATTGTGCTAGTAGTGTTCACATCTCTTTCCCCTACGGGAGAGTCTGCCAGTATTTGCCATATATCCGTAGCAATGACACCAGCAGCCTGCATTTATTAAAACCCTGCAGTGCTCCAGGCACCTTTGCTATGTGCATCATAAACACTCCGTATCAAATCACTCCATACCATTACATGTGTCCATGTCATTTAATCCTGAAAACAAACCAACAAGCATTTTTTTCACTTTTCTCCCAATAATTTATTATAAAAAAATTCCAAGCACACAGAAAAGTTGAAAGAATTTTACAGTAAATACCCATACACCCACTACCTAGATTCCACAATTAACATTTTATACTTGCTTAATCACATCTTTCTCCATCTATCCTTCCCTTATACGTCTATCAATCCACCTTATTTTTGAATGCATTTTAAAGCAAGTGCAAGTGTGTTTTTAAGCCCTATTTTATAGATTCACAGAGTTTCAGAGAGGTTAACTGTGTTGCAGAAGGCCACCAGCTCCTTCCTACTCTACTCCTCCACACGTGATCAATGTTTGTCGAATGAATGAAGGAGTGATGTCATTTGTGAACAGCATGAAGAGATGTTAAGTTATGGGCAAGCGAACAGCTGCATTGAAGTGTGCAGTGTTCATGTTTTGAAGATTTCCTTCAGTCATAAATGAGCATTATTTACTGGGCTATGAATGCATATTAGAGTTTATATTATTGTAGGAGAAATAGATATAAATATAAATACAATATATAGATATAAGTGGAAATAGAAATATAGAAAATAAATATTTTTTAAAAATCAGATAGTGATTGTGGTATGAAAGAAACTAAAAAAGGATAGGGGTGTAGGGAGGGTCTGGGCCTGGAGCTGTCATTGGCTGAGCAGGAGGGAGAGAGCAGCGCCAAGGAAGGTGAAAGGAACTCGGGTGAGGAAGCTGGGTAACGAGAGGAAACCGATCCCGGGGAAGGCCTGGAGGAAGCGTGTTTCACCCAAAACGAACAGCAGGTGAAAAGTCGTTGAGGTGGGAATGACTTTGGCACATCTGGGGAACGTAAAGAAGCTCCGAGGGGCTGAGCAAAAAGAGGAACCACAGCAGGTGAGGCTAGAGAGCAGTAGGGGGTGACCGCATAGGCCACGATAGAAATATTTGGATGCAAAATATAGGTGCGATGGAAGCCATTGGAGGACTTTAAGAAGGGAGGAGAGGCACAATCTGATCTCACCATATTTAAAGATCACTCTGACTAAATACGGAAACTAGACTTTAGGAGACAACATTGAAAGTGGGGAGACCAGTATTATGAGCTGAACTCTGTCCCCCCAAAATTCATATGTTGAAGCCCTTACCTCCACTACCTAAGAATGTGACTGTATTTGGAGGCAGGATCCTTAAAGAGACAATTAAGTTAAACTGAAGCCATTAAGGTGGGCCCTAATACAGTGTGACTGTTGTTCTCATAAGAAGAGAAAATCTGGCCACAGACACCCAGAGGGAAGATCGTGTGAAGACACAGAGAGAAGACGGCATCTACGAGCCAAGGGAGAGGCCTTGGGAGAAATCAACCCTGCCTACACCTTGATCTTGAACTTCCAGCCCCCAGAATTGAGAAAATAAATTTTTGTTATTTAAGCCACCCAGTCTGTGGAATTCACTATAGTAGTGCCAGCAAATGAATGCAACCAGTTTGGAGACGATTGCCATGGTCTGTTTGAGAGAGGCTGACGTCTCAAAGAGAAGTGGCAAGATTAGGATACATTTCGGAAGTAGCGCCACCAGGATTTACTGATGGACTTGGTGTGGGGCGGAGGAAAAGAGAAGAATCAAGGTCAGGGAGGCCTCTTGGGACTGGGCTTGAGCTATTGGATGAATGGACTTGAGGAAGATTTGTAGAAGAACTCACTGGTGGTGGAAATCTGAAGTTCTGTTTTGGACACACTAAGTTGAGCAATTGAACAGGCAATGGAGTGTGAGCTTTGTGGAGCCTGCATGGTAACCATGGAAACATTTAATTCCACTGAGCATCCAATGGGTGCGAAGGACCATGCCTAGCACTTTTGCAAAGAGGTAGGATAAAATTTAGGTCTTAGAGATCTTTTGATTCAAAAATCTATTAGCTCATTTTAACGCCTCAATGATGTATGTCCCACAATGCATTGTATGTGCTATAGAGGTCAGAGTGGACAAATTCTTGGCCTGGAGCATTTCTGGGGCCAGATGCTTGTGACATTTGTCTGAGTAGGAGTCAAGGAGGTAAAACTGCCTACATATTTTCATGTTAAATGATCAGAAATTAACTATACATGTTTTTGTTAAGATAATTTCATTTGTTTGGGAAGCTGCATTCTTAGAACAAAGAGAGTCAGGGACAGAAATGCATTGTGGGTTCCACCTTCAGACTCAACCCGCACAAGTGAAAAGCAACAGAGTTGGATTAGCCCTGAGTTTACGAGGAAATGGTACTTGATAGCCATGGAAATGGCTGGAGATGACAATGTAGCTCTCTTCTTTGTCTTTTTTGGAGCAGTGAAGCGGAAATCCATATTGCCTGGCAGCTGGCTCAATGCTTCAGAAACAATGTCTACTCCCTGGACTTGAGCTGTGTCTTGGGCCTGGGCCCAGCCTGGCCCTGATGGTAGCACTGGGGCTTAGTAGCCATTTTTCCTTTTTGTTTTCCATCATCGCATTGGGTATACTTTTTCCAAATGCCTTTTCCAGTGCCTTTTTGTTAGATCATGCTGCATACAGAATTTTGAATCTGACTTTTTTTCACTTAACATTGTATTGGGAACATTTTCCATGTCATGAAATACTGTTTGACATTACACATCAATGGTCAGATGACAGTCCGTCATCTGGACACATACTCATCTAAGCAAGTCCTCAGTTTAACTCTAAGATCATTATAGCTGATTTCCTTTCATAGGCCATGGCATAATTAATGACTGCAATGCTACTTTTGGATATTCTTCTACTCTACTAGACATTCTACTTTTACAGACGTGGCAGTATCTCTAGGCCATGCATGTGTTCTGTTCACCATTGTTGCTCTGTCCGCAATCCTTCCCTCCTCCCAGCCTCCCCCACCTCTGAGACCCAGCAGGCCCTCTTGGCACTCACTGTCTGCGACTCCCCTTCACACCCCCTACCTCTCATACTCCGAAACAAAGCGCTAGCATGGACCCAGCCCTAGGGGGCTTTGGAGGAAGTCTCTGGAGTTGTGGAAGGGGAGATCTGAAACCTTGGAAAGACCACCACTGTAGGTGGGGAAGGGGAGAAATCAAAACTGGTAACAACCTAGAACCTCTGGTCGGAAGGGTCGGAAGTGATTTTCCTGGAAGTTCAACTCAGAGGAGCAAAGCCCTACAGGGAGGTGCGGAAGCCCAGCAGGCCAGCTACATCAGCGCCCAGAGTGGGGAGGACTGACATTCCAGAAAACAGCAAAACCACTGTCAGCTAATCACTTAAATTAGAATTATTAGTGGATGCACTTTTATAGATGTTTTCACTTCACGTTTCAAAATGTGAATAAAATTTTTATTGAATTATAGTGAATATCTTTTTATTGTGTTGATTCATTTTCACTTATTTTCTTGAATTCCACTTATTAAATTTTCACTTTTAATTAATCATTAATTAAATTAATAAAATGACATAATGCAGTATTACATGAAATAAATACAGAAATACCAGTATTTTCACTTCATGCCAATACTGAGATCTCTAACTGCATTGAACATCTTGGCATATAAATCTTTAGACAAAATTATTTGAAGTTCCATGCCCAAGTGTAATGTGTCAAATTCTCTCACAGCTTAGGGTATGATTCTGATGAATTGCTAGCCTTCAACCACACCTTGAGAGCTATGTCAGCTTTAATATTTACTTCTTTACCAAGAGTGTCAGGATACTGAAAACAAAGTTCTGCATGCAAACGCTATAGCCTTCCAGCAATGGACTGAATGTTTGTGTGCTCCACACTCAAATCCACATGTTGAAATCCTAACACCCCAGGTGATGGTACGATGATGGGGCCTTTGGGAGGTAATTAGGTCATGGAGGTGGAGTCCTCATGAGTGAGGTTAGTGCCCTTATAAAGGGGACCCTAAATAGCTCTCTCACCATCTTTTCACCAGGGAGGGCACAAGGAGAAGTCAGCCATCCGGTGAAGAAGAGGGTCCTCACTGGAACCCGATCATGCTGGCAACCTGATCTCAGACTTCCAGCCTCCAGAACTGTGAGAAATAAATTCCCATTGTTTATAAGTCACACAAGCTATGGTACTTTGTCATAGTACTTTGTTTTCAAACTGACTAAGACACTTTCTAACCATTTACCTTTTCCATGAATTTTTTCCTATTCCCCCCATTAGGTCCTTTATACTGTTACTGGATTTTGTTTTGTGTTTTGAATATCTAACACTCAAATAAAGACTGAATATATTCAAAGTATACAACATGATGATTTTATGTATTTATACATTGTATAATGTTTAACCACAATCAAATTAATTAACATGTCCATCACTGCCCATGCTGCACATTAGATCCCCAGAACTTGTTCATCAAAGTTTGTACGATTTGACTAGTATCTCCCCATTCTGCCCTCCCCCTCACCAGCCCCTGGCAACCACCTTCCTACTCTCTGCTTCCATGAGTTTGGCTTTTTTAGATTCCATATGTAAGTGAAATCATGTAATATTTGTCTTTCTGGCTTATTTCACTTAGCACAAAGTTTTCCATGTTCATCCATATTGTCACAAATGGCAGATTTCCTTCTTTTTATGGCTGAATAATATTCTGTTGTATATATGCACCATAATCTCTTTATCAGTCATCTGTCAATGTGAGTGGGGGGGGGCTTGTTTTTTTATCTTGGCTATTGATGCTGCAATGAACCTTTGATTTTATGTAAGCCGTCTCATGTCTTTTGGTTTTTAAGTGGCAATGTTAAGAAGAGAGTGCAACCAGAATTCATGGTGTTGAAATGACAGAAGTCTGGGTCAAACCATCTTTGACTTAATCAGGCAGAGTCTTCTCTCACCTGCATCTTCTTCTCTTTTAAAAAGAGCCACTGGGTAACAATCTACACCCTGATCCCACTGTCACAGAACTTCCCTCACCTTTCCCCTAGTTGACATATCGGGTTTACATTGTTTTGATATTTATCTCATCCACTCATGGTGGAGGACCACTGCAACCCTCCCTGGAAGCCATGGCATCAAAAGAGCTCAGATCTAGCTGTGAACTGCTCAGTGCTCATAGACTGGAGCCAAATAGTATGTCTTGTTTGTGAATTTTCTCTTCTTCCCGTCATTTCCAAATACTTCCCAGCTGCTTAGCATGCAATGTGGGTCATTATGGTGAGACAAGAGGTATCAGACTCAATGGAGATTTTATAATGTAGTAAAGATTGCAATAAACACATTTTAACATTGAAAATTAATTCTTTGAGCTAAGCTTTGGATATGCTTAACCTGGTACATAATAGGTTATTCAATAAATATTATTAAATGAATGAATGAATGAAAAGTCCCAGCAGGCATCATGCTGTCAATGAACTCTATTAACATTCTAAGATCTGATAACTTTACATCTTCTTGTTAGTTTCTTTAGACCCCAAGGAGCCAGAGCTATTAAATTTGGAATAATGAGGGGGAATAATGAGCTATAATGAGGGGGAAAGATCGTTACCTCAGCAAACACTAGGAAAAGAAAGAAAGAGAGAAAGAGAGAGAGAAAGAAAGAAAGAAAGAAAGAAAGAAAGAAAGAAAGAAAGAAAGAAAGAAAGAAAGAAAGAAAGAAAGAAAGAAAGAAGTAACCTCAGCATTTATCCTTGGTCTATAAAAGAATTATTACTTTTAGGAATTTCTCACATTCCTTGCACATGGAATGCCTGGAAATCTTTACTAGCCTGAACAAGCAGCGTCCCCTCTGTTCCCCCACCTTGTAAGCAGTCATGATACTACTCTTCAGAAGAAGTAGTAAAAAACTTCACAAAAGCCGAATCAGCTATTGGATGCTAAGTCACCCCCACAGTCTCCCTCCTGTCTCCTGGTGACTGAACAAGTCCAGTGGCTGGTTCCGTCTGTCCTCCCAACCTCCCCAAAGCGGGTGCTCACATGGCTGGCTAGGCTCTGCCCCTCTCTCTCTCCCTGGGATTTGGCACACGCGCCGCTTCATGTACCCAAGAATCTGCACTCAATTCTTCTCCCATCCAACCTACCCTCGACTCTCCTGTTCCCCATTCCAAATCCTAACACTTGCAGCTCACAACTCCTCCCTGGGCAAAATAAACAAAAACAAAAACAAAATCACAGCCTTAGAAGAGGAAAAGGGAAAATAACCTCTCCACAAATTTCCTTGACTTCTCCATTAGTTTTTCCCTTCTTTTTATCTTCTCACAGAAACCACAGGAAATAAGAAAAAGAAAGGAAGAAAAACATCTCATTTCTCATGAAGTGACAAAAAAAGTAAGCATACTAGGTCCTTCAGTCCCAAAGTTCGGCCAAAAATAGAGCCAAATGTAGCAGAAGCAGGGTGGGCAAAGGTCAAACCCTGGCTCTACAATTTGCAAGCTGGGTGGACTTGCCAAGTTATTTCAAGAAGTTCTCCTTTCTTACACAATAAAACAGTGTTATAATACCTGTTGCACAGGATGTTTTTGTGTGAACTTAATATAATATATATAAAGCACCTGAAGTATGCTATGCATTTAATTAATGATAAGTGCCATTAATGCACATGCCGCATTCATGGCTCCCATCCATGCTGTCATAGAAGGGACTTGGCCGTGTCGAGCAAGAAAGCACACTTCCCACCCCCAGGAGAGCATGCTGAGTACTGCAAAGGAAAAATGTCTGGACACAGTGCCATCGCCAGGACTAAGAAATTCCCCTGGTGCCCATAAGCCATTAGGTACCTTTCAACCCAGAGTGTGTCTAAGCATGTGTTGAAGCAAT
The DNA here is from genome assembly GCA_004363605.1 of Indri indri. Lineage (NCBI taxonomy): Eukaryota > Metazoa > Chordata > Mammalia > Primates > Indriidae > Indri > Indri indri. The sequence goes on along the minus strand of RJWJ010030069.1, from coordinate 4,863 downwards.
TTGTGTCTTCAGCTCATAAAACCTCCTGGGATAACAAGTTCCACTGCATGGTCATGGTCCATAAATCACCTCTTCACTAACACGACAGCCTACAGGGGAGGCAATAAAACCTGGGAGAAGGAGCTCACATGTGGGCTGAACCTTCCTTTTCTGCTGGTGAGGTCTTGAGCAGGTGGCTTACCTCTGTGCTCCTCAGTCTCCTCACTGTAAAGGTGGGATAATGGTACCTAAGCCAGATGTGTCGACTCAGAGCCTTTGACTCAATGCTTGCCCTCAGGCTGCTTTCCCTCACACATCCACCTGGCCGGCTTGCTCACTTCACTAGTCTTTGTTCAAACTCACAAGGAATTTCCCATGTCTGTACCATAAACACCTAAAAAAAACCTGGACGAAATGTAAGAAATGTTTTTTTCAGACATTGGACAATAAGCAGAAAATGACTATTATTTTCCTTACAGTAGAGAAGCAAATAAGATGAGCTTTACTAATGAATTGGTTTTCTGTCTGGAGCTAATTGCTAGATCTAAGCATAGGAAGAAGCCCAAACAGAGGCTGGAAATCTTGCAGAGTTGAAGACTAAGACGGAAACACTAGAAGACAAAGGTGATTGGAGTTTGTGGGAAAGAATAGCAGAAAGGAGGGGTCTAAGCAGAAAAAATGCTAAAAATAGGCTCCCCTCCCAGCCTTTGCGTATATGCTACTTTGTGTGTGTTTGTGCATGGGCTAAAATTCTACAGGACTATGCAAAGAACACCTGCTGGGGAGCCACAAGTTGAACAATTTCCATTGCTTCCACATAGCTGGGAGACATTTGAGTACCTGCCAGCAAGAGCAGAGAATACTCAGTAAAAACTGAGGGCATTCAGTAGGGACCAAAGGCAACACCCACCAACTGCAGAATATACATTATGGTCAAATGCACATGGAAAGCACTGTTGGATTATATGCTGAGCCATAAAAAATCTTAATGAATTTTAAAGGACTGAAATGACATGGATATATTCTCTGACTACAATGGAGTTAAATAAATCAATAAACAAAAGACATCTGAATAAACCTTAAATATTTATAAAATAAACGATATACATTTAAATAATCCATAGGTCAGAGAAGATATCACAAAGGAAGTCATAATTTATTTTAAACAAAATGAAGTGAAAACAAAACATAGGATGCAGCTAAATCAATACTTCAAGGGAAATGTATAGCTGTAAAATACTTAAATATTTTTAAGAGAATGACCTAAAATCAATTATATAGTATTTTACCTTAAAAGGTAGAAAAAGAAAAGCAAATTAAATCCAACTTAAGGAGTAAATCCAACTTAAGGAGTAAAAAAAAAAGCAAATTAAATCAATAAAGATGAGAGCAAAAATTAATGAAATAGAATATGGTCAAAAATAGGAATTCTAAATAAAGATAATAAAACCAAAGCTGGCTCTTTGAAAAGATTTTTTTCAAAAAATAATAATAAACCTCTAGCTACATGGATTAAGAACAAAAAAAGAGTGAACACCAATGGAAAAAGGTGTCTCCCAGTAAAGAGGACACAGGACATCACTACAGATCCTACAAACATTAAAAGTATAGTAAAGGAATATTGTGCACAATTTTATGCCAATAAATTTAACTCGGATGAAATGATCAAATTTCTTGAAAGACACAAATTACTGAAACTGGCACTAGAAGAAAATGTGACTAGCCCTATATCTATTCAAGAAATTGAATTTTAAATTTAAAATCTTCTCACAAAAGAAACTGCAGACCCAGATGACTTCATTAGTAGATCTATCAAACAGTTGAGGAAGAAATAAAACCAATCCCACACAAACTCTTGAAAATTGAAGAGAGGAAATATTTTTCTACCCATTTTACCAGGAAAGTATTATTCTGATACTAATATCAAAGACATTACAAGGGAAGAAAATAATAGATGAATAACTATGAATATAGGCACAAAAATTCTTAACAAAATATTAGCAAATTATATCCAGCAATGTTAAAGAAAATAATAAAAATTATCTTTTTAAAAGCAAGGTTTGTCCCAGGAATGCAAGGTTGGTTTAATATTAGAAAATAAAGAAATGTAACTCATCATATTAATTGACAAAAAAAAACCTCACTTAACCATTTCATAGGACTAGAAAAAATAATTTGAGAGAATTCAACCTCCATCTCTCAGAACATGAGAAATAAAAGGAAACATTTATAACCTGATAAAGGAGATCTATGAAAAACCCACAGTTAACACCACATTTAATGATGAAAGATGGAATTATTAATATTTCCTATGAGATTGAGATAAGCAAGCTTATCCACTTTCATCATTTTTCCTTAACAATGTGTTGGAGGTGCTAGTCACTGCAATAAGATGATAAAAAGAAATACAGACTGGAAAGGAAGGAAAGGAAGAAAAGATAGTCTTTTCAGTAAATGGTGCCAGAATAATTGGCTATCTGAATAATAATACTAATAACCTTGAATCTTACATCATACTATATACAGAAACAACTTGAAATGCACCAAAGATCTAAACTTAAACGCTATAACTATAAAACTTCTAGAAGACATAGGAGAAAATTTTCACAATTTGTGGGTAGGCAAAGGTTTCCTAGGTTAGAACACAAAACTACCATCCATAGAGGGGAAAAATAGAGAAACTGAATTTTAATAAAATTTAAAACTTTTTTTCTTCAAAAGTCACCATTAAGATATATCTGGTAAGTGTCTAGAAGTCCAGGATATATAAACAACTTATATAACTTATATTAAGGAGGCAAATAATTCAACTTAAAATGGGCAAAAGTATTAAACAGGTGCTTCACAGGAAAATATACATGAATACCCAATAAGCACATGGACAATGTTCAATATTACTAGTTGTCAAGGAAATGAAATTTAAAATGATGGTGAGATTCTATTTCCACCACACTAGAAGAGCAAAACTGTAAAAGATTGATAGTAGCAAGTGTTGGTGAGGGTGGGGAGCAACTAGAATTCTTATAAACTCTGACTGGTAATGTTTAAATGGTACAATCACTTTGGCAATGTTTAGGAGTTTCCTATACAGTTAATTATCCACCTAACTTGTGGTATATCCAGACAAAAGAATCCTACTGAGCAGCAAAAAGGATTGAACATTTGATAAACACATATGGATAAATGTCAAAATTACACTGAGCAAAAGAAGTCAGACATAAAAAGTATAGACTCTATGATTTCATTTATATGAAATTCTAAGAAAGACACATTGCATATATAATGACAGAAAAAACAGATCAGTGGTTGCCTGGAAGCATGTGTGGGGCTGGAGATTGATTAGTAAAGGACAGAATTAAACTTTTAAAAAATTCCACAGAAATGTTCTATATATTGTGTGTCAGTTCTGGCTGTTGAAAGTCGAGTATCCTTAATCCAAAACTCAAAATGCTCTAAAATCTGAAACTTTTTCAATGCTAACATGACACTCAAAGGAAATATTCAGAGGAGAAATAGTTTTTCATATTTTCTGATCCGGAATGTTCAATCACTAAGTATAATGCAAATATTCCAAAATTTGAAAAAAATCTAAAATCCAAAACACTTCTAGTCTCCAGCATTTCAGATAAGGGATATTCAGCCTGTATAACAAAATGCCATAGACTGGATAGCATAAACAACAGACATTGATTTCTCACAGTTCTAGAAGCTGGAAAGTCCAAGCTCAAGATGCTAGAAGATTTGATTCCTCGTAAGGGCTCTCTTCCTCGCTTGCAGACAGCCACCTTCTTGCTATCTCCTCACATGGTGGAGAGAGGAAGAGCTCTGGTCTCCCTTCCTCTTCTTATAAGGACATTAATCCCATCATAAGAGTCCTATCTTCATGGCCTCATCTAAATTTAATTAATCCCAAAGGCCCCACCTCGAAATATCATCACATTGGGGGTTAGGGCTTCAACACATGAATTTGGAGGGTACATGAATATTCAGTATATGTAATATGGTGTATTGCATTGGTGTATACATTTGTCAAAACCCATTGAACTGAATAGCTGAAATGGGTTCATTTAATTTTATGTAGATATCTCAATAAAGCTGGGTTTTGAAGATAAATCAGTGCATGACAAAAATAAATACTGGAGGAAGACTGTACACAAAAAAGTTCACTTATAAGAGAACTCTGGCTTATTGATCTGAAGGGTGTATTTTTCCCCTATCTTTACCCCCAATCCACCCCCAGAGAAAAAGACTGAGGTTTTCTGGAAGAAGAAGAAATCCTCCTTGGGAGGGCAAGGTCTCCAGACTGCTGCTCTGTGGAAGTGGTGTTCAGCATTGAGACACTAGCTCTTCCCTGACCAGCGGCCTGCGGACCTGCCCCACAGATTCCACACTTGGCAGCCCCCACGGTCTCATGAACCAGCTTCTTAACATCTCTGCAATACACGTTCCGTTTCTCTGCAGAACCTAACGAATGTGCTCCCCCAAAATATCAGAGAGGATAATACAAAGTATGTAATTTGTATGTAATTTATCCTCCCAGAGTTATTTTAAGCAAAATAAAAGACTACTGGGAGAAATATATTTACCAGAAACAACCTCAACCGATGCTACCAGTGCTATTTTGGATGCCTATGGGAAGTCACTGCCAGAATCTGTGGACAAGGGAAGCAGATAAATTATCCCTTGGTCACTTGTATGATGCTAGAGATTCAGGTAATCTAATGTTGGTGTCAATAAAAATATATACTGTGATCTTCCAGTTAATGGTGAAACACTGAATGCTTTTTCTCTAAGACTGAATATAAGACAAGGATGTACACTCTCACCACTGCTATTCAACATAGCATTGGAAATTTTAGTCAGCACAATAAAGCAGCAAAAGGA
>RJWJ010030068.1:0-20197 GCA_004363605.1 Indri indri | reverse complement strand
AGTAAAGACTAGGGGGAAAGGAAACCAAACTATAGAATGTAAAACATGGCAGTGACTAAGAATACCACTTTCTGAACTTTTTACCTTTTACTTTTAAGATAAAGATACAGACATTACCATGAGGGGGAAGGTGGATGACTTTGGCCTGCGAGACACCTTAAGCGTCGCATCAACTGATTCCTTTGCTTCAGCGGCAGAGGTAGGACATGTATGTTCCTAATGAGGATTGCTCTTTCTTTTTTGGCTGGAGAGAACAGTTTTGCTTTCGTACTATAATTTATTTCAGTCACCATTTATTTGGCATCTACATGTGGTAGATACTAGGATACAAAGATGTATATAACATGAAAATCAGCTTTATAGTCTCTTTAAGACATGTAAACACATACTTTAGGTGAGTACTTTCATATGTTTTAGATTATGGGCGAGGCATATAATTTAGTATCTTAATGAAAAGTACTTTTTCAACTCATATCAAGAGTTTTTTTTTTTTTTTTTCCCTGCTGGCACCTTCATCCTGGATTTTTTTTTTCAAGAATCTTAAAAATATTCAGATTCCCTTAGTTCAGAAATCATACTTCTGGATAATTGTTCCAAGGAAGTGATAAGATTTACAGATTATAAAAATATTCACTGTGGCATTTCAAAAATAATGAAAGACTGAAAACAGTCTAATGCCAAATTATAGTACATCCATAATTTGATATTACAGAGCCATAAACATGTTTACAGTGATTTTAATGACATGAGAACATATGTTAAGTGAAAAGAGTAGCATGTAAAGTTTTATATTGAGTGTATGATTATAACTTTGTATTATAAAAAGAAAACAGAAAAGATGTGTGTCGTATATAAATATATCGGAAGAGGAAAAAAGGCTAGCTATAAATACACTAGTGTGTAAACAGTGATGATCACTGAATTATAAATCTGTGGGTAATTTATTTTCTACTGAGATTTAAATTTTGTACCAAAAGAGACTGCTTGCAAAGAAGTCATCTTTTTGTATTTTCTTCTACTTAAAACAGCTTTAAAAATCACATACAGTCAATTTTGTCTCAGAGTATTTGCATCGTATGGTAGATTTTGGATATTAGATGCTGTCTTTTTTATTAAATAGTATTACACAACTGTAACTAATGTGTGAATTTAATCTTTAGTATGGAAAGCTTTAGGTATTCCAATACCTATACCCTAAACCTTGATTTTGCCTTTTTTTTTTAAACTAATACTGATCATAATCTCTTTCATCCTCTCAACATTTTTCTGTGTGTATATCTTAGCCATCACTTTCTGTATCATCTCCTGAATTGTTTGTATTTTGAAAAGTTTTTTTGCAGTTATAAATTTCAATAGAATATATCTACTTGTTCTATGGGAAACCTATTTCCTCTTACTTTTACTGTTCAATACATGTTTATCTTTCTGTTCTGTAGACACTAAGTCCTAGATGGTTTGTAAGGAGAAAAATTGCTGTTCACTTTGCGTTCTTTTCCACTGTGAGGAACAATACATCTAATTGCTCTAAAGTTTCTTTCTAACTGGGCATGGTGGCTCATGCCTGTAATCCCAGTACTGTAGGAGGCTGAGGCGGGAGGATAGGTTGAGCCCAGGAGTTCAAGGCTGCAGTGAGCTATGATTGTGCCACTGCATTCCAGCCTGGGTGACAGAGCAAGGCCTTGTCTCTAAAAAAAATAAAATAAAATTTAATTTAAAAAATAAGTCTCTTTCTATTAATAATATGCAACTTTAAAAAATATTTTGCCAGCTAGAGGCTGTGGCTCATACTTGTAATCCCAGCATCTCAGGATGCTGAGGTGGGAGGATTGCTTGAGGCCAGGAGTTTGAGACCAGCCCAGGCAACATATCGAGACCCAGTCTCTAAAAAAGAAAAAAATGAAACAAATTAGCTAGGCACAGTGGTGTATGCCTGTAAGTCCCAGCTACTTGGTAGGCTGAGTAAGAAGGATCTGTTGAGTCCATGAGTTCAAGCATGCAGTGAGCTATAATTACACCACTATACGCCAGCCTGGGCGACAGAGTGAGACCTCATCTCTAAAAAGAAAAAAAGAAAAAAAAATTTTTTTGCCAAGTGTTTATTGTACTCACTTTAAATTTGTTGTTTAATAAGGTTTAATAAAAATTTTAAAATCCTCATGGAAAACAAAATGTATGAATATACATTAAAAGGATTTAATATCTGAGAAACATCCTTACGAAAGCTTCTAGGGTATGAAAGTATGATCTCGTGAATGTTCCAAGGTAAATTCTTTCATGTTATAAGAAATGTTTGTTAGATTATTTTTAACTGCATTTATTATATGCCAAGGACTTAAATTCTGGAAAACTATTTTAATGAAGAAAAATTTTATTGAATTTTAATGAAGAATCTTTTATTAAGATAGTAAGATCAGACCTCTTTGGGAAGTTAACAGTTTTTTTTTTGGTTTGTTTTTTTGTTGTTGTTGTTGAGACAGAGTCTCACTCTGTTGCCCAGAGTAGAGTGCCATGGCATCAGCCTAGCTCACAGCAACCTCCAACTCCTGGGCTCAAGCAATCCTACTGCCTCAGCCTCCCGAGTAGCTGGGACTACAGACATGCGCCACCATGCCCAGCTAATTTTTTCTGTATATATTTTTAGTTGTCCAAATAATGTCTTTCTATTTTTAGTAGAGACGGGGTCTCGCTCTTGCTCAGGCTGGTCTTGAACTCCTGAGCTCAAAGATCCGCCCGCCTCGGCCTCCCAGAGTGCTAGGATTACAGGCGTGAGCCACCGCGCCTGGCCTACAGTTTTTGATTATTTGAAAACTTTTTTCAGAATTGCCAGAAAGATTTCTTGCCTATTTAGATAAGAACAATTACTGGCATAGGCTTTTCTCTAAGCTAGGTCAATCATTTGTGAAAGTGATTAACAGATTTTCCTCTATAACCCTTGCCAAACATTGGTTTGGAACCACAGCCGAAAAGTCTTTTTTAAAGGTATAATAGGTTTATTGAGATATAATTCACATGCTATAAAATTTTTATCCTTTTAAGATATATAGTTCAGTAGTTTTTAGTATATTCACACAGTTGTGCAGCCAGCACTACTTTCTAACTCCAGAACATTTTTACTACTTCCAAAATAAATCCCTACCCGTAATAGTCACTCTTCAAATCCCCTACCCCTTAGCCCTTGGCAGCCAATAATCTACTTTCTGATTCTATGGATTTACCTTATTCTAGACATTACATGTAAATGGAGTCATACAGTGTGATGTGTTGTATTTGGCTTTCTTTCACTTAGCGTAATTTTTTCTTTCAAGTTCTGAAAAGTCTTTTAATGTCAAGATGCCATTGCATTGTACTCCTAACTCTTCCACTTGTTAAAGAGATTGTCATTTAATAGGTAGAAACTAATATTGCAGAGAGAGCAATTTTCAGCTGTAGATTCCGTTTTTCTTAGAATTACGACTCTGCAACACGTGTATGTGTTTAACATATAAGTTACAGGCTTCTCTTTATTTTTTTTTTTTTATTTATATTTTTTGAGACAGAGTCTCACTCTCTTGCCTGGGGTGAGTGCCATGGCGTCAGCCTAGCTCACAGCAACCTCAAACTCCTGGGCTCGAGCAATCCTACTGCCTCAGCCTCCCGAGTAGCTGAGACTACAGGCATGCGCCACCATGCCCGGCTAATTTTTTTCTCTATATATTTTTAGCTGTCCAATTAATTTCTTTCTATTTTTGGTAGAGACGGGGTCTCCCTCTTGCTCAGGTCTCGAACTCCTGAGCTCAGAACGATCCGCCCGCCTCGGCCTCCCAGAGTGCTAGGATTACAGGCGTGAGCCACCGCACCTGGCCCTAGAGGCTTCTCTTTAAAGAGAAAATTTTATTTTTTATAATTCAGATATCTGTGCTTGTATTCTAAATGGAAGCTTGGAAAGCTTTTGCTATATCCATCTCTCTGACCTGACAGCACTTGCTTCTAGCAATTCCAGAAAATACACTAATAAAAATGTATAAAAGGACAAAGATAAATATTTAAGCAAATTGTAATCTGGAGAGGAAGGGCTATGTCTGTCATTTAAAATTTATCTTCTGTGAAAGTAGGAAGGCTTGACTGGAGCTGGAAGATCTGCTCCCAAGATAACTCACTCCCATGGATGGCAAATTATTGCTACGTATTTGGCAGAAGACCTAAGTTTCTTGCCACATCGACTTTTCTATAGGACTGTTGGAATATTTTCACAACATGGCACCTAACTTTCCCCAGAGGAAGTGATCCAAGAGAGAGCTAGGTGGAAATGACTGTTATGACCTATCCTCATAAATTGCACTCCATCACTTCGGCGATATGCTATTGGTTACACCGGTTATTCAGTGTGGGATGGGATGTGAGCAACCAGGATGAGATAATCACTGAGGGCTAATTTGGTGGGTAGCTATTATAGGTTTATTCCCTTTTTAAATTTCTTTTCTGTTTTCTCTTAGGGGATACAGATAGGTAATAGCCTGCTTTCTTTAACTGTAAGTCCTATTTATAATTTTAGGTGATTGATTTGAAAGGAAAATGTAAACATGTAAAAAATGGTCTATATTAAAATGGAACTTAGCCTATTTCATAACCCCACTTGTAATTGATTTGAGGCCTCAGACATGTTTGTGGTCATTCATAGGCCCTGGTCTGGAAAACGGATTAAGGCTTTTAAAAAATATTCACATTCAGCAAAGTCATCCCATGCCAAGGAAGATAAGGCCCAGCAGTCCCTCTTGTACCTCATGGAGGGCAAGAGAAGTAATTTAGGATGTTTGAAATCCTTAGCTAATCCCCAAACATTGTTTTCACTGGTTGCTTTATTTGTAGGATTTATCTGTTTTATTGGTTTTTATTGTTGCTGTTGTTACTGACTTCTTTGATTTCTTCTGTGGTCATTTTTATGGTACTTGTGAAATATCGGAGGTAAGTAATAAGGCAGGATGATGCCTTGGTGTAAACTAATGTAATATCATTTTTCTCTTTGGAAATATTAAAATATGTCCTTTATTTGAAATGTGTCCTTTTGGAGGAAGAATAAGAACATAGGACATTTCACTATGCAAAAAAAGCACTTCTTTTTCATGGCAAATTGCATGTTTCTGTAGCTGGGATTAAACCGTATCATTGACCTCTGCTTCTGAAGTAACATCTGAGCTCTAGTTAAGTGCTCTAGTTAAGTTAATCTTTTTCTGAAACCTTTAAAAGAGTTTTTGGGATTTTGTGAAAAAATTCTTCCTGTATAATGTATTCTAAAATTAGAATTTAAACCAGTATTTTAGTGAGTTGATTTTTGCTTTAAAAAATTTAATGATTTAAATAAATGTTTATGAGTAGTCATTGTCTCTTAAGAACAGTTGATGATAATTTTAGCTGGTATCAAATCTTCAATATGATATATTTTCACAGCTGCAATCCTATTTTAGGAGGCTTATTTAAACAATCGCGTCAGCCAAACTAACAAATAAGCAAGGAAGACCAGTAAATCAACACTTAACTCTCGAATCTCTCATTGTTGGATTTGTTCACTTCTTATTAGTATAAATTATTTTATATAGAGAATTTAATTGGCACCCAGTTTCCTTCTTGGAGTTTTTCTCTGCTAGTAGGTGTACAAGGATCCCATTTAACAGTGCTACAAAACTTCAAAACTATTTTGTATCTAAAGAATTTCCATTCTAAGTTATTTTTTAAAAGCTGTTAAGTTTTTTTTTTAAACCTCAGAAACACTTTGCCATTGGTGTTACATATGTTCCCTGAAATGTGAGGGAAAATGTTACTGAAAGCAGAGAATATATAATGTTAGATATTTTCATCTTCATATACCTTCCCCCCCCCTCTGGTCTAATAGATATATTTATATTATCCTAAATATTGCTGACACTGAAACTTCTTATCCTTTGGCTCTTTGGTACTTAAGAGTATAAGCTCTGGAATGATATGTCTGGGTTTAAATCTTGCCATTTAGTTGTGGGACTTGGGGCAAGTTCCTGCTAATTTAATCTGTTACTTCGTCTGTAAAATGTGAATAACGGTAGTATCTGTTTTATGTGTTGTTGTAAGGATTAAATGAGATAATCAAGGTGAAGCATTAAGCACAGTGCTGGCTGATGTGAAATGCCAAAACTAAAGCTTGGAGAAGTACTTCTGGAATAGTGGAGTAAAGATGTCCAAAAATCTCTTCCACAAACGCAGCGAGAACACTGGCAAAAATTGTCAAAAATCAAAATTTTTAGAACTCTGAAAATTGACAAAAGACTTGCAAAAATATTTGAGAAAAATGGCCGAATCTCCATAAAAGCAGTGAACTTTGTGGATTTTTAATTTGCTCTATTCCTATCTCCCTCTTCATAGTAGTCTTGAAAACCAAGTCTTGCACCTATTTCACAGGTTGCTGTGAAAACCAGCAGCCTGGCATCCACCGGAAGGAACTTAATGGCTTTGGTGCGTCCCAAAAGGCCCAATCCTAGAGAATTGTCACTATTTGACCTGTGTAGCAACTCCCTGCAAATCCCTGTTCTCAGGGCTTGTCTTTATATGATCTGACTTAGAGCTCACTCTGTGTACAAAGTCCTATCCCTAGTGCCGTTGTTGAAAATAGTCAGTGGCAGTTGTTTACCATTCCAGCTGCCTAAGGTGGCAATACCAGTTGGGGCTAAACAGAGGATGACCAAAAAACTCAAAAGGAAAAACTGGGCAAGGAGATGTTCAAAAGAGGCTTTGAAAAGCACCAACATATTTTGGGGAATCTAGAAGGTCATATGCATATACAGGGCTATATGCACATGCCCGGGAAAAACCTTAGAAGTCCCTAATCTCACTTCTGGCAAACCTTGATGTTCAGTGCAAGCCGGAAGTGAAGGTTAAAGCAAAGAAAAAATAGACTAATTGGGCTTTATTAAAAGTAAAAACTTTTGTGCTTCAAAGAACACCGACAAGAAAGTGAAAGGATAGCAGAATGGAAGAAAATATTTGTAAATCATGTATCCGATAAAGGGCTTGTATTTAGAATATGTAAAGAACTCTTACTACTCAACAGTAAATGGACAAATAATCACTTTAAAATGGGCAAAGGATTTGGGTAGACATTTTTACAAAGAAGATATATAAATAGCCAACAGGCTGAAGAAAAAATGCTCAACATCATTAGTCATTTGGGAATGCAAACCACTTCACATCCACTAGAGTGGCTTAATAAAAAAGGTGGCCAAAAACTTGTCATTGAGGATGTGGAGGAATTTGAATTTCCATACATTGCTGGTGGTAATGGAAAATAGGCAGCCACTCTGCAAAAACAGTTTGGCAGTACCTCAAAAAGTAAAATACAGAGTTACCGTCTGACCCTTCCATTCCTAGGTATATATTAAGAGAATTTAGGCCGGGCACGGTGGCTCACGCCTGTAATCCTAGCACTCTGGGAGGCTGAGGCGGGTAGATCGTTCTGAGCTCAGGAGTTCGAGACCAGCCTGAGCAAGAGCGAGACCCCATCTCCACCAAAAATAGAAAGAAATTAATTGGGCAGCTAAAAATATATATAGAAAAAATTAGCTGGGCATGGTGGCGCATGCCTGTAGTCCCAGCTACTTGGGAGGCTGAGGCAGAAGGATCGCTTGAGCCCAGGAGTTTGAGGTTGCTGTGAGCTAGGCTGACGCCATGGCACTCGCCCCAGGCAAGAGAGTGAGACTCTGTCTCAAAAAAAAAAAAAAAAAAAAAAGAATTTAAAACATATCTACACAAAACTTGTGCACACTATTAGCCTTGTTAGACCTGAAAAACAAAAAATACCCTTGTACACAAATGTTCATAGTAGCTTTATTCATGATAGCCAAAAAGTGGAAACAACCCAAATGTCCATCAGTTTGTAAGGAATAAATAAACAAAATGTGCTATATCTATACAATGGAATTTTATTCAGCTGTACAAGACTGAAGTGCTGATAAAGTACTTACATCATGGATGAACCTTGAAAACATTACGCTAAGTGAAAGAAGCCAAATACAAAAGACCACATATTGTTTGATTCCATTTACATGAATTTCCATAGTAGGAAATTCCATAAAGACTGTAAGTAGCTTAATGGTTTCCAGGGACTAGGGCAAAGAGGGAGTTAGGAGTGACTACTGATGGGTAAGGGGGTTTCTTGTTGGTGTAATAAAAATGTTCTGGAATTAGAAAGTGGTGCTGGTTGCACAACTCTGAATATACTAAAAATAACTGTATTGTGCACTCTAAGAGGGTGAATTTTATGGTATGTGAATTATATATCTCAAAACTGTTATTTTTTAAAAACCAAAAGCCAGAAAGTACAGTGTGTCATTAAATGGATCACCTGGTATTAAAAAATGAAATCACTCCATAAGTTTTTTCAGCGTGTGTGTTTTATTTTATTTTGTTTTTGCTTAGCTGGCTACTCTACAGTGTTTACAACTGTTGCTTTTTAATGAACTGTCAGAAGACTGGAATTCCATTTGTAGAGTTGTTATGCAAACCAGAAGCACATGACTGTTTTTCAGTTATAATCAAAGCTACATATAAGAAAAAAAACCCTTAGAATAGCCAAAGTGAGCTTATTTCAATGTTTTTGTAGAAAGTTTTGCTTCATTTACAATAATGAGTTATAATACTTTTAAGTACTCTTTGTATGATGAAAATCTCCTCTTTTTTTTTAGTGCTTTTCAGTTATTCTCACCAGCGAACTGTAAGATAAAGTATCACTTTTCTGTGCACTCTATGAATTTAAGTAATTGGGCTTAAAATGAACTAAGCTTGTTATAAAGTTTTACTCTTTTTAACAACTGAATTTTGAAATAAAGTGAATTCAGTAGCTATAAAATGCTGTTGAATGATTTTTATACTTTAATCAAATTTAGTGTATTTTGATGTTAGTGAAATCCTATTTTATTTCTTTTATAGTGTTTCTTCTCATATCAGTCTAGTCTGTTTTAATCCACTGTTTCCTTAGCTTGCAGAGCACAGAGAAGTACGGCATACCTACAGCCTGGAGTCTCTTTGTCACTGCCCTTTTTACGAAGAAGCCATGCATTTAGTGGAAGAAGGAAAAATTTACTCAAGAGTATTGAGGTACCATTTCAGTTTTGCTTATGTTTATGAAGAGTATTAAGGTGTTAGTATGATATTTATTAAAAATGTTTGTGAGAACAGGGAAAAATATGTTTTTAGGTCCAAGTTAAAAAAACTTTTTTTTACACGTTCTGTCAGTATTAAGAAGACATGTGTTTTATATTAAGGTCCTGAGGTTAAGCCTTGTTTGAGTCCAAATTTGTAGTAGGCTTGACTTGAATGTAGTTTAACAATTGTCTTCCCTGTTTATTACATAGAACTGAAATGTTGGAGTGCCTAGGAGACAGTGATTTTCTTGCCAAACTTCACTGTATTCGACAGGCTTTTCAGGTATTTTTTTTAACTTAAGCGACTTCACCCAGCCACTCATCCCCCCGCCCCATGCTAGAGTCCAGTGTAAATAAACAAGGACGGTTCCTTACTCGTTATTATCCTTATTCGCAATGGCAAATATAAAGTCTGCTGAGCTTATTTTTCCTCCCTACTGCTTCCCTTCATTTTGTGTCCATGTGTCATTGTCCTCTCCCACGGCTTCCCCGGTCCTCCACCACACGTTGTCAAAGCAGGATATTTTGGTGCCGTAGGTGTGTAACAATGGCTGCTTAAAATAAAAACTCTTTCTTATTATCACTTAGTGTGTATTCTAGATTTAATTTGGATCAATTACAAAATCATTGATTTCCTAAAAAGAAATAAGGTCATTTAATAAAATATCTTTGTTTTCTTATGTTTTGGGGCTATATAAAATTTATTTTAGACTTTCTAATACTATGTTGAACACAATTTAAATTCAGATTTATTCCTCTTTAATCCTTTTTTGACTATAGGATTCAAGAGCTCTTTTTATTTTAGTAAATTTGGACTTTCTCTGTGGTCTGTTGAAATAGCACACATGCAGTGCATTGACTGGATTAGGGTTATTTATGCATAGATGTGCTATCAAGTTGAATGTCCATTCAAATTCATCATAAGGCTCTTTTTTCTTTGTTTGGGGATGAATTTTTTTCAGGTAATTCTTTCAGAAACAGCCAACAGGATATTCCTTGCTGAGAGTGGAAGGAAAATTTTATCCGCTTTAATTGTGAAAGCACGAAAGGTAAACATGTTTTGTTGGCAAGGTTTTCATTATTTTTATTGAACCGAATATGAAAATACAGTACATGTTTGATAGAAGAAGAGGTTTTGTGAAGAGTTGCAAAGGTTCACATTTTAAAAATAAATAACCCAAAGAGCATTGATTTCTACTTGGGTTGAATTGTTTTCTATGTATAATATAAAGTCCACACCATTTTGACCAAGTTGTTTTTCATAAATTATTCTCAGTTTGCCATAAAGTCTATGAATGTCATGGTAAGGATCATCATTAGATCTGTTCCTATAACCAGCACGATTATTATTACTATTAATAATACCTCCTCTCTTACCTCTCTCAATCCTGTTCAAGAAGAGGGTTACAGGAAACAATGGAGGTCTCAGAAATCTGGAATATAAATTGAGCTCTCTTTTACCTTTACTCACCTTCATGAAACTGAATGAGGCAGAAGCAATGACAAGAACTTCATTCAGACTTTCAGGAACCACTTTACTTTATGCAAAGTTTGTCCAGATGGTGAGAAAATAAAACAAAATAGGCCTTCATGGAGCCATTTGCATACCTGGTTTTCAGACCCAACCCCCCTTCAACCTCAATTTCCTCACTTGTATGATAGAATTTTATATTACCCTATTTCAGAAGGTTGTTGTGGTTAAATAAATGATAAATGAAAAGCAGCTTAATAAAGTGCTAAGTAAATGTAAAGTGCTGAGTATATGTAAGGTCATATTAACTACTTGCAATTCCCAACGTAGATTTTATGTTGCTTTCTCAGCCTTCCCATGGCATATAAACCCAGTGATTTGAACTAGAGTTGCACCAGGAGCAGAACTGTAATAAAAGCATCACATAATGTCTGCTATAACCAAGTTTTCATTTTAAGGACTGACCTAAATAGGCATACGTATTTGAGTAGTGAGTAGTTTGATTGTACAGTTCACTAACATTCTTAGTCTTGGCTTCTGCAAAATATTGGAACAAGTTAGTAGACCAAATAAATTTGGCATACCTTAAAAATGTATTTTAGTTCAGTTACTTATTAGAATTAAGATGTGACAAACTTATTTGAAGAGTAATTTATTTACTTTGTAGGCTTGAGCCTTGTTATAAAGTTGAGTATAGAATTAAAATGTGTTTTCTTCTGCAGAATCCAAAGAAGTTTGAAGATGTTTTTGATGAAATGATCTATTTTTTAGAGCAGACTGATCACTGGGATAGTACCGAAATGGAACTTGCTGCTAGAGGGGTAAATTCAAATTTTTTATATTATTTATTCTTCTTAGTTAGCTATTTGCTCATAATATTTGTGAGTTGAGGCCACCATTTCCTTGTCCTTGTTAAATGACAATAAAGCCAATTGCGTGGTGGTGGGGCAACATCATTCTTCTGATAGAGTCATACACAATAGCAGCCACACTTTTTATACATTAAGGCAACAGTTGTAAGTAATCGTTTTTTAAAAAGCCTTCCTTTCCTTTGTTGGCTCCTTGCTTCCCTCCCTCCTCCCCTTCTTTCCTTCCTTCGATCCAAAGGTCAATTGACAAGGCCCCAGCAGGGGAGTAATGGTGGCCTATGCAGGGACAGTTTAGGATGGGACAACAGGGGCAGCTTGGTGGGGATGGAAGATTGGCCACATACACAGGGTGGAACAAATCAATATACTGAGAAAAATCAGAGCCAAATTTTCACTGTCAGAGAAGGAAGGTATAAAAAGCTAGGATTGGAATTGTAGCTGGCAGTGTGAATTCATAGTTTATAATATATTAATAGGTATAAAAATAAGTATAGATATAGAGGTTTATGAGTACATAAACATATGTATACTTCCTAGCTCTATTTACTGAGAGGGTCTGGGAGTAGCAACACCTCAAAAGAGATTATCCCCTGCACACAGATCGTGGCTTCTAACTACCACTCTCCAGTAAAAGGAGCTAGAATTCCTTGGAAAAATGGCTGATGTCAGCACTGGGGTGGGAATAGTACAGGAAAAGCCTGGAGCATCTTGTTATAATGGAAGTTTAAAGAATGAATTTACAAGGAGCTGAAAGGCATTCTAGGCAGTGAAAACAGTAGGTACAAATACAAGGAGACATAATCTTTCCTTCTCTGGTGTTCCCTCACTCGGGAAACGGAATCAGCATCCATCCAGTTCTCCAGGCCAGAAACCTGGGACTTATCCGTCACCCTCCCTTGTCCTCACTCACTTTATCATATTCATCTCTAAGGTTTGTCCATTTTAACCCCTGAATATCTTACAATTTCTTCAACTTCTCTGTATTCCTTCCACTTCCATCTTGGCCTGAGTACCTATGGTCTTTTCCCTGGACTACCTCAGTAGTCCCTGTGTTTCCTGAATCCCTGTCCGCTCCTCCCCTCCCTGCATACACTCTTTCCCTTCTCCATTCCATTCTCCACACTGCTGCCAAAATGACCTCTAAAAGATACACATCTGATCATCCATCTCCCTCTGGCACCACCAGCGCCCTCCCTCACACCAAAATACTGTGAGAATAAAGTCAAAAATCCTTAACGTAGGCCATAAATCCCTGCAGAATCTGGCCCTTCCTTGTCTCTAGCCACTCTGCCCTGGGCTTCTGCTACTTTCAGTGATTTCTTCAATTCAACACCACTGTGTTTTTTCTTACCTTAAAGTGTCTGACAGGTTTTTTCGTCTACCTGGGATGCCTCACTCCCTGAAAGAAGCCCTCTCTGGAATCTAGCTTAAAAACAAACTCTCCATCATAAGCTCTCATAGCACCATATACTTTTTCCTTTATTGTAAGGAAAGAAATTTTCACAGTTTCTAATTGGGTATTTGCAGGATTATTTTATGGCTGTCTGTTTTCTCCACTAGACTCCTGGCATCTAATTTGCTTACTGTAGAAATCTAAGAATCTGGTGTAGCATGTTGTACAGCACAGTGGGTATGAATGAATGAAAGAGCAAGAGGTTCATGATCTGGTGGGGAAGAGAGGCAGATATACCAGTGACTAAATAACAAAGCAGAATGAGCATTGTGGATGCTATAATAGAAGTATGAACAAAGGACTCTTAGAATAGAGAATAGGGAGGGATTAATTTCCCTTGGTAAGCTCTAGGAAGGAGCAGCTACCATGAATAATTACCAAATTGTAGTTTCTGATGGTGACTTTTCATATTTATTTCTTTTCCTCTTTTTTTGATCTTTTTAAAAATAATCTGATTCAACTAAAAAAAACCCCTGTTATAAAGTATGAAGCCTTGGCTCAGATTTTATTTCAGCTCTATGTAATAATAATTTCTGTTTTAACTCATAATTTAATGCAGGTGAAAAATCTAAATTTTTATGATGTTGTTCTGGATTTTATATTAATGGATTCCTTTGAAGATTTAGAAAACCCACCCACATCCATACAGAATGTAGTAAATAATCGCTGGCTAAACTCTTCCTTCAAAGAAACGGTAAGTGATGGTTTACCTTTCTTAGCCATTTAACTGTGATTTTAAAATGGTCAGAACTGGGAAGATTAATAAGATTTACATACACACCTGCCTGTGAAATGACTAGTGTGGAAGCTGAGCTCAGCCTTTGGTATTGGGGTCAGAAGAGTATGGTGTGACACCTTCCGATGAAATTCTCTTTGTTGGTCCTTGAACCAGTCCCAACCTTGACCTGGAGGACCCAATATTTCTTCAGGTCTCTAAAGAAACTCAGGCTTCAAACTAGTTGAGGCCTAACAAAATATTGCCGATAACTGAAATGGCTGAATGACTAAGCTGAAATATAGCAGTTATAGTTTTAAAAAAGTGACTATATATCTTTAATAGGAAAATATGGAGATTCATTTTCTCAAATTCTGTCAAAACTTAGGGGAGAAAAAATAGGCATGTGCAAAAATAAAACAAATTTAAACTATATTCTATATTTTGAATGTTTTCAGTTTTTGTTGTTTTTTGACTCAAATTTCTGTTTGAAATTTGTTTTTGTTGGGATTTAAGTGTGTACCCGGAAGAAGGTGGCGTAGATATCATGTTTGATGATGAAGTTTGAATGCCTTTAAAAAAATGTTCCAAATGGCAATTTCACAATTATTTTGGAACTTCTTTTTTTTTTTTTGAGACAGAGTCTCGCTCTTTTTTGCCTGGGGCGAGTGCCGTGGCGTCAGCCTAGCTCACAGCAACCTCAAACTCCTGGGCTCAAGCAATCCTACTGTCTCAGCCTCCTGAGTAGCTGGGACTACAGGCATGCGCCACCATGCCCGGCTAATTTTTTTTCTATATATATTTTTAGCTGTCCAATTAATTTCTTTTCTATTTTTAGTAGAGACGGGGTCTCGCTCTTGCTCAGGCTGGTTTCGAACTCCTGAGCTCAAGCAATCCGCCCGCCTCGGCCTCCCAGAGTGCTAGGATTACAGGCGTGAGCCACCGCGCCCGGCCCTGGAAATTCTTGATATTAAATTTTAAAGCATTTTTAATAGATCCACCTTTTCCTCTAGTATGTTTTAATTATAAAAAGTACATGTTCTTCATTCCTTTTTTTTTTTTTCTTTTTTGAGACAGAGTCTCATTCTGTTGCCCTGGCTAGAATGAGTGCCGTGGTGTCAGCCTTAGCTCACAGCAACCTCAAACTCCTGGGCTCAAGTGATCCTTCTGCCTCAGCCTCCCGAGTAGCTGGGACTACAGGCATGCGCCACCATGCCTGGCTAATTTTTTTCTATATATTTATTTGTCCGATTAATTTCTTTTTATTTTTAGTAGAGACGGGGTCTCGCTCTTGCTCAGGCTGGTCTCAAACTCCTGAGCTCAAACAATCTGCCCGGCTTCCCAGAGTGCTAGGATTACAGGCGTGCTTTTCTTTTTTTTTTTTTTAATATTCCTCCCTGTGGTCCAAACATGTTATTCATTTCTGTAATTGATTTGGTAAAATGACCTGCATCAAAGTTGGGTCATGCCAGAGCAGGGTCAGATTTCTTCAGGATCCGCTGGGTGCTTTTGTCCTGTCATAGTTATATACTTTAGTTTTTCATTTGAATAAAACTTTTAGCTCTACCCACAGATATTCCAGCGGTTCTATCCTTGAAGGAAAAAAATATTACTTTGTCTTTATTATTACATATTAGAACATTTCTTTGTGTATGTAGATCTCTATACACATATTTTCACTTTTTTTCCTTGGGAACAGAATTTAAGAACTCCGAGAATTGAATTTTAATTGTCAAGCTCCCTGGTAGCAGAATTCAGCCTTTTTCCTTGAGTGGCTTGGTATTTAATTTTAAAATTTACTAAAATGAAATACCTTTTAAGGAGCCTGGACTAGTTTTTATTAGTAGTTAATGTTTTAAACTTTTTAGACCCCTAAACTTTGAATTTCTAATATAAACCACTCTTTTTTTTTTTTTTTATTTCAGGATATTATGAGGGTACAAACATTATGGTTACACTTTATGTCTTTTTTGCCTCACCCAAGCAAGGGTTCGAGGCATGCCCTTCCCCACCTACAGTGCTCCCCGTGACCTTTAGTTGCGGGTTTACCCCCTGAAAATCCCCCTAATTCCTGGAGAGTGTTACTGCCGTGTGAGCACCCTAGTGTTCATCAGTTAGTACCAATTTGATGGCAAGTACAAGTGGAGCCCGTTCTTCCGATCTTGCGATACCTCACTTTGGATAATGGGCTTAAGTTTAATCCAGGGAAATATAAGAGGTGCTAGATCACCGTCATTTCTTATGATTGAGTAATATTCCATTATATACACATACCAAATTTTAATAATCCACTCATGAATTGACGGGCACTTGGGTTGTTTCCACATCTTTGCAGTAGTGAATTGTGCTGCCATAAGCATTCGGGTGCAGATGTCTCTATTATAGCATATCTTTTGCTCTTTTGGGTAGATGCATACTAGTGCTATTGCTGGATTGAACAGTATTTCTATTTTTAGCTCTTTGAGGTATCTCCAAATTCTTTTCCACAGAGGTTGCACTAATTTGCAGTCCTCAAACCACTGTTTTTTAAATTGAAACATTTATGTAGCTGTAAATTTAAATCTTGTTTTTCTTCCCTGCATATATTTAGGCTGTAGCTTCAAGTTGTTGGTCAGTGCTGAAACAGAAAAGGCAACAGATGAAGGTAAAATTTATTATGCCCTGGACTCCTGTGTTAAATAATTTGAGGAAATCTCTGAGTCAATTCTTATGTGGGGATGGCAGCTGATAAAAGGGACTGTCCCTCAAGCTACGTGAGTGACTTATTGGTAGTGGGTTGGCTTCTTTTTAAATGCCTTCTCCCTCTTCCTTAACATTCCATGTAGTTCAGTATAGCAAGTATTGAGGCATGCATGGTATTTTAACTAAGTGGGAAAGGGTTTAGCGTTGGAAACAGCTCTGATAGAGTTTTTATTTTTTGTCTTTTCTCTTAATATTAATATTTTTAAAAGCTCTTTAATATGGTAGATTCTACTTCATGTAGTCCAACTGAGAAATAAAGATTTGATTCTAATAGCTATTTTAATTCAATTCAAGCCCCTACCAAAAACAGTATCAAGGTTTATATCCTTCCTCCATGCTCCACACCCTGCAACCTAGCTCACCCATATGCTCCTAGTGGTAAAGGGCGTGGCCTCTGAAGTGAGACTGCCTGGGTCAAATGCCACTTACTAGCTATGTGAACTTGGGCAAGTTGCTTTCTATGCCTCAGTTTCCTCATCTCTTAAAAAAAAGTATAGAAATAGTATCTACTTCATAAGGTTTTTTGAAGAGTCAGTGTAAAGTGCTTAGAACAGGGCTTGGCATAGTGCATTGTGCAAGTGTTGGCTATTACTACATTATTATTATTTGTCCAAGGACCTATAGTGTTTTGTCATATCCATATTTTTTAATCCAATACTTATAACTTTGAGACAGTTTTACCAAGTACATTGATTCCAAATTATAGTCCTCATAGCATCTTCAGAAAGCGCTATTAGAAATAATTCCAGAAGTCCTCTGTTTGAATAATTCTTATTTAAAATGATTCTGGGGACCCTGTATTTTAAATATGTTCCCTTAATGATGATTATGAACTCTCAAGTTTGAGAACTACTGGTTTAGTACTTAAGAGCAGCCTTGTAGACTTGGGTTTGATTCTCACACTAGGTAGCATGATCATAGAAGTAACTGACCATCACCTGACCTTTAGTTTTCCCATTTGTAAAATAGAGTTAATGCCTACTTTACAGGACTGCTATTAATATAAGGATGAAAGGAGATAATATCAACAATCTTAATTTAAAAGAAAGGTAAACATAAAAAAGAGTTTAATAAGTGATACTTCCCGTAAGAATCATATTGTTATTAATATATTTCACTTTATTCCCTATTTCTTAGAATAAAGAATGTGGCTTAGTCTAGTCTTCTTTCAGTATCTACAGATACAGATGTCTCACCCCCTGGGGAACTATTTCCTATACCTGGAATGCCAGACTCCCTCTGTACTTAAATAAATCTTACCTATGGTTGAGCACATTATTCCTAGCTGAAGTTATACCCTTCTACTTGAGTTCATACTAACTTCCCACTTCTCTGAACTCCTGATATACTTTGAGTCTGTATGGGATTTAGAATTTTGATACTTTTTAAATTTTTTATTTATTTTTTAGGGACAGGGTCATGGTCTGTCACCCAGGCTGGAGTACAGTGGTACAATTGTAGCTTACTGCAGCCTCAAACTTCTGGGCTCAAGCGATCCTCCTACCTTAGCCTCCCCAGTAGCTGGGACTACAGGTGTGCATCACCAGGCCTGGCTATTTTTTTTTTTAAGAGACAGGATCTCACTATGTTGTCCAGGCTGGTCTCGAACTCCTGACCTCAAGCGATCTTCCTGTCTCAGCCTCCTGACTCTATGGGACTACAGGCATGAGCCACTGCACCCGGCTTAGAATTTTAATGTATGTAGAACATATCTTAGACTAGAATAACTTCAGTACATCCTGGATAACGTTTTGGCCTTCGCTAACTAGCTATGTGTGATTTAAGGCAGGTTATTTAACCCCTCTCAAGTATCATTTTTTACGTTCATAAAGTGATGTTAACATGACACACTTTTGCAGGAACATTTTAGTAAATTAAATAGAACCCAGCACATTGTCTGCAATATAATGGGTACTCATTAAATGGTAACTGCTGCTATCTTATTTAAAAAAAAAAAAAATTTTTTTTTAGAAATGGGATCTTGCTATGTTGTCCAGGTTGGTCTCAAACTCTTAGCCTCAACCTCCGAAAGTGCTAGAATTATAGGCATGAGCCACTGTTCCTAGCCATCTTATGTTTTTTAAATTGAGGTTTAGAAGGTTCTGTTGGAGACTGTAGAATAGAAAATAACTCCTCCAAGGACAGAATTTTAAGGCATAGTTTTCCCCAATCAATGCTGTATAATAAATCCCACTGGGTATTATTTAACAAGGGAAATTTAGAAAGTTATTAATAAACATAACTATCTGTACTCATTTCACAAGAAGAGGCAATTATGCAATTAAATGATTAAATAATATCAGATTCCTAACTAAAGGTTAGGATTCTAGTAAGAATAATTTAGGTTTAATCATTTTAAAATCATTTTAGTCTTTTTCAGTTAATACAATTATGTGATCGAGTGGGGCTTTTAAGCAGCTGAAACTATGGTATTCTTAATAATCCTAAAAATTACAGGGCTGAGGACACTGTAGCATCCATATTATTGCTTGGTTACAACACTGATATGATTGCTTTTTTAAATGAAGTATTTTTATGAGGTGAAAATACCTTTTTAAGAGAAATAATGTTTCTCAGCACATCTGAATCTATTTGCTAGGATATGAAATCTACATAAAACATTCTATGACTCTAAAAGTTATTTGTAAGTTTATTAACTTTCTTAATTGACCCTTGGTCTGCCCTCAAAAAGAGCTGGTCATATAATGGATAGCAATTGCAGTTTCTCTACTGGAGAAAGCAAAAACAAGAAGGTAAAAGTAACTTGATTTTCCTTTACTTCCCAACAGATCCCAGATGGATTTTTTGCCCATTTTTATGCCATTTGTGAACACATCAGCCCAGTCCTAGCCTGGGGCTTTCTGGGTCCTAGAAATTCTCTCTATGATTTATGTTGCTTCTTTAAGGTATGTTCAGTCATTGAATCATTTCTTTTTTTTCCTAAATCAAAAAGCAGGTAAGGTTTTATTCCTTTGTTTTGCTTTTGTATTAATAGAAGAAAGAATATTATTTAAAACTTATAAAAGTCTTCTAAATTCAGTGTTTAAATGCCAGTATTATATTAGTGGCATTTTATAATACCACTGTTATTACAGTGGACCAGTTTTTATAGATTTGGTACTTTATTCTAGGATAGACGCAAGTCCACCAACTATGTCAGTTCCTTATGCAGTGGATACATGGTCTTGTATGGTATTGCCGTGTTACAGTCAAATTGGTATAATTGGTTTGCTCTTCATTTCTGGGCACTTTACAATTTAAAAACAAACAATATCTGTATTACACATCTGGTAATATAGAATAACGTTCTGGTTAAAGATAACATGAATGATAAAATCCAAGTTGTGAGAAATAGCATGGGAGTTTAAAGTTGTATCCCAATGTCAGCAGTTTAAGTTTGCCAAAACACAAATTACAGCTCATTGCAGAATTTTTTGGCTGGCAAAGTGCCCAGGAAAATCTCTATATTTAATAGTCTTGAGTTTAGGCTGAGTTTCAAGGAGTAAATAAAAGTAAATGTAATTAAGTATGAATTTGAAAGTTTTGAATGTTTGAAAGTTTATATGTTTAGTATACCATTAATTATAAAAATTATATATGTGCTGTTAATGTATTAATATTTGTGTAAATGGTTTAGGAACTATTTATTTTACTGTCATTCAGAACTCACTGATTTTTGACTAGTATCCTTGACCACCCAAATGTAAGGTATGTGTTTTAGTGGAAAAAAATGAGGCTGAGAATTAAGTCTGTCATTAGTGAATATTCTTACTTGGGGCCAATCATTCTTTGGTCTTCCATTTC
>RJWJ010030067.1:0-20160 GCA_004363605.1 Indri indri | reverse complement strand
CTGCCCGATTCAATGAGAAGTTTAAAGTACTATGTTTAAACACAGGTAAAATAAAGCCAGCTGTCAAGCAAGTCAAGTGCTTTTTTTTCCTTTATTTTAATCACCACATAGGAAACGTTTAGAACAATAAAAGTGGTAGAGATCAGTTTTTCAATCCACAGTGTGGTGATTCAGTGAACAACAAAATTGAAATCTGACATTGTTGACATTTAAGATTACTGGTGTGGTCAGATAGAGGGGAGCAAACAATGTGTAACATGTTTCTCTACCTGACTTATGTTAGTTCCTGTAAAATGTCAAACTGAAGGTGACAAGGAGCAAGCTTTCTACTTCAAAATGTAACAAGAAAAGGCTCAGCCATGTGGCTTACAAAGACTTAACAGAACATCATTTTTACTGATGGCAATGCAGAGATTTATGTATTTCATAGAGGCAACAATTGAATTTTATTACATTTCTTTTCAGAAAGCCAAGCTTACTGGTAACGTCTTTTCGGGATATAGCTGTTATTCTGTATTAACATATATATGAAATATTTGCCTATATGTAGGGACCCATCTGATCCTGATTTCACAGACTGCATGGGAAAAGTAGTTCCATTATTTTGGCAAAGGAATCTTTGTCAAAGTGTTTTAGAATGTATTCCCCCTAACATATTTGCATATTATTGTATTTTTATTTATTTATTTATTTATTTTTACAGATAGGGTCTTACTCTGTCACCTGTGATGGAGTGCAGAAGCATGATCATGGGTCACTGTAATCTTGAACTCCTAGGCTCAAGCAATCCTCCCACCTCAGTCTCCCAAAGCGCTGGGATTAGAGGTGTAAGACACCTTGCTGGCCCATATTTGCTTATTTACATATTCATCCAGGAAAAAAAAAGGCATGTTGTTACTTGGTATGTGTTAAGCTTTATATGTGTTAAAATATAATATAAAAAGATGAAATCCCTGCCTTTAAAAAGCTTACTGTTTGTTTAAGGAGAAATGTCATCACATGCAGAATAGCAAATTCTTAAACAAGGGCATATGAAAGCACCAAGGAAAGACACCTGACTTCTGTGGTGGGTAAGGGACAGCTACCTGTCAGATGCCAGATTTACATATTTTATTAGATGTATAGTTTGCGGATACTAAGACCTCAAAGGCAATTACAGCAACAACAAAATAAATAAATGGGACTTGATTAAATTAAAATCTTCTGCATAGTAGAGGAAATAATCAACAGGGCAATTTGGAATTTCTTATGGAAAGCTTTAAAAATGACTGTATGCTTTTACTCAACTCTTAAACTTCTAAGAACTTATCCTAGGAAACATATAACAGAAGCTTACAAAAATTTAGCACTGTAGCATTGTTTACACGAAAAAATGATGAAATATAATTCACATGGATAGATTAAATAAATTATAATACATTGATAAAATGAATAGTATTAATCGTAATTTTCATTATGTAATATATTTCTGAGGTGTTAGGAAAATAACTAAGTCACCAGGAATATGTAATTACTATCCCTTTTTTGGAAAACAAGAGATGCTAAAAATACTAAACATTGCTCTCTTTGGCTTTGGAGATTATATGTGTGGGGTTTCTATCCATCTGTTTTCTGGTATGCATATTCCTTTTTTCTCCCTGAGTTAAACATGTATTGGTTTTGTATTAAGGAATTATGCTATTTTTAATTAAAAGTAGTTTTGTTTTTTTTTTTTTTTTTAAGACAGAGTCTCACTCTGTTGCCCTGGCTAGAGTGAGTGCTGTGGCATCAGCCTAGCTCACAGCAACCTCAAACTCCTGGGCTCAAGCGATCCTCCTGCCTCAGCCTCCCAAGTAGCTGGGACTACAGGCATGCGCCACCATGCCCAGCTAATTTTTTCTATATATTTTTAGCTGTCCAATTAATTTCTTTCTATTTTTGGTAGAGACAGGGTCTCGTTCTTGTTTAGGCTGGTCTTGAACTGCTGAGCTCAAATGATCCTCCCGCCTCGGCCTCCCAGAGTGCTAGGATTACAGGCGTGAGCCACCGCGCCCGGCCTAAAAGTAGTTTTAATTGGCATACCTATTGAAAAGCTAAGTGAGATCAAGAAGTTTGAGATACTCACAGAAGAACCAGTATCAACAAAAAGAAATATTCATGATCTATAGATGCTGCTTGGTGTTCCCTGTGAGAAAACTTGTGAAAAAAAATATTAAAACAAAATTGCTGAACTATAAGAATTTGGTGAAAGCAATAATATCAGTAGAAAAAAATCCATCATTACTTTCAAGTCTAATGAGTATAATTTCTTAATCAAATTTGAGATACAGAAGCTACAATAGAATTATAAATAATATAATACACATAGTGAAAATTACTTCAGATAAATAGGATAATAGTTGAAGATAACCCTAATTAAATGTTTGTATCTAAACAATAGCATATATGGGTAAATATAATACTAAAATAAGACAAATAAGCCATTCTATCAATGGAAATTAAGTGTATAGAGCTTTATTCGAGGGTACTTAGATTAAAAGCAAGCAAACAAACAAACAAACAGCAGTAGTGTTCACAAAAACCCTGGGATTCTATGCACTCAAAGATAGTCTTGCTACTTCATCTTATCACTGATGTTGATTAAGTGCCAATTACTCAGCTCATTCTTATTTAAACCTAGGTTTCATCAAATACTGATTTATGCCACCTGCAACCTAAATCAAGCATTCTCTGGCAGCAATCAAGCTTCTATATTTTCAAATTCAAATCAATTGTTTCTGCACCAGAAATAGCTGTTTACCACAGTGCTGGGAATAGGGTCAAGTGAATGAGCTAGTCCCCTCGAGTATAAAATTTTAAGGAATATCAGAAAACTCAGTAATCAAGGTAAATGATTTATCAAGGCAATTTTTAAAAATCTAAATTAGTGCAAATATCTATACCGAATGAAATACCAAGATTTTATATAAATTATCTGATTATGATTTATTATGAAGAAGACCACAAAAATCTGTTTTTTAAATTAAGTTGATAGATGCTTAAAAGGAAAACTAAGCAATTTGGTGCAATATTTTACATAGATCTTTTGAAATTCTTCTGTAATTAAACTTTTTAAAACTTGGCTTTATGAAAGTTTTAAGAATAAAATGCAATGGCTTGGAAAACATGTCTAAGCTGTTATTTGGTTCATCAAAGTAATAATTTAACAAATGAATTATTTGACAAGGAAAAATTTCAAAATCTACCACAAACAATAAAAATGAGACTGACTGCCACTTTGTCAATCAATTCACCTAAGTGGCAACCGAATCTAGTAAAACTAGAAATATGCCTAGAAATACGGGAGCTTTTGGAAACAGTAAGGAAAATAAATGGACTTACAGTCACATTACTTTTGACCATTCTGAGAAATACATGGTCTATCTATTGCCATCAAACATGCATTCGTTATCTCAACTGTGGGAAGTTACAAACCTTGAGTATCACCTATGGTTTGGAACCTGAAGTAGAGTCAGGGCAGAACAGTAATCACCGGTAGGACACTTTGTTTCTTGGTTTAGTTCCTTTCACTTGGGTTTGTTGCTGAAAGAGCAAACCTGGAGATGAAGGTGCGTGACCTACAGCTGCAAATGACTGGGCAGAGACAGTTTCCTGGTTCTTTTTCAGTTCCTTAAGGAAAACTACTTTGATTTTAGTGGCTAAAGCAGAGTGAAACACCCGCTTATTTAGAAGAGTCTGTAGAGGAGGATTTGCTAATTGTTAAAGCACCATGTGAGAGAGGAAGCACATCCCCCCTCATGTGTGTACTTGCTATTATGAAAGAGAATTTCTTGCAGCGCCTCAGTTGCATATACCTGTGTTTTAGTTTTTACTGCATGACAAGGCCTATGGCAGTCTTCACTGTGCCCCAAGCTATATGCTCTCTGGCAAATGGATAAATATAACAAAGAAGAGATGTATGAGTCTATAGACAAATTTTGGTTATTTACTTACCTGCATATTAATATCATCTCTAACAAGATTTAAGCTACAATAGCTTAGAAAAAATGGCAATGATCTCACCCAAACCCAAAATCTATCACATGGAGTAAGAGTATTTATAACAACAGTGGAAAATCACTGAAATATTTATACTTGAATCTGCCTTACTCAATTTCAGGTATAGATCTTTTGGGACTCGGGGCAATCCTTGCCTACACATGTAAAAGTGTCTGGGAGATTTGGCAATCCATCCATTTCCATTTTACCTTGATTTATGAACTCAGATATCCACATCTAATTTTTTTTGTACCTTTTTCTACTGATGTCATTTTGGATTAATGTTCCAAACTTACAGGAAAAAGTTATCAAAAGGTTAAAAATATCAAAATGAACTTAAAAGGTAAAAAATGATCTGAAAATGTAAAATCAAAGATGCGACTAAATGGAAACAAGTACTTATTCTGGGAACAATTTTGTGACAAGGAGGGTAAAGTTGGTGACATTATAGATTTAACATGCTTGGTCATGAGTTGGTAATAGGTGAAGCAAGGTGATGGGAAAATATTAATAGAAGTTTTATACTAACCTTTTATATCTGTATCTATTTGAAAATATCCATAATAATCTTTAATAAAAATGGTAAAAGATTAACTATTTATTTCTGTATTAGTGACATGTTAGGTATTGAATGTTTTTGGGCTATCAATTGATGGAGTAGTAGTAGACTGGAAATTTGGGTGTTTATTGTAACAACTTTAAAGTTGGTATGTAATTAATGATGCTAGTTAGCCTACAACTGATTTCTTTTGTCTTCAAAGTGAGAATGGACGAATAGACCTTTATCAAAGTCATTGCATGTTGCACATGTCGAAGATACAGTGAGATTTGCTATATAGTGTGATATGTTCTTATAGCAATATGATTTTGCTTTTTTCCCCCATATTTGCTTAACTTCTTTTTCTTTGGATTTCTCATTTAAATAGAACTAATCTTAAACTTGCCCTCATTTACTTTTCAAAAGTAAAAGGCTGATGTTGTTAAGAGTAAGTGGATCGATTATACACTATTTCAATTTAATAGCAGAAAAATGTGTTTTCTGAAGTAAAATTTGTATTGGACAATCACACTCATGATGTAGGCCATGTTCTCAAATCTATTAATGATAAAGACTAATACTACAATCACTAATCTTTTTGTAAAATCTTTTCACTAATCTTTGTATGATATAGATCAGAGCCAGAAAATACGTAAATCAGCTCATTATAAATATATGCTTCTTATATAAATAGAAAAAAAAGAAAGTCTATTTTTTTGGCCTCATGTATCATGTAATGCCCTTTTCATGTTGGGGATGAGATTTTGTGGTAAATTGATATAACTGATACAGTAGGAAATATTTGTACATATGTTTTAAATCTACTCAATGGATAATGGGAGAAAGGCTGACTAGAAAACATAGTAGGACTGGTGGAAGCACAGCGGGCTAAGGTGAATTTGTATTTATTTATAGAGGAACTGATTTGTGTGATCTGTTGTTATACTTCAGCAAAAGAAGATACCTGAGGAGTTGCATTCATTCAAGGATGATGCATGTGGACATAGGGCATGAAATTTGATGTAGGCCATTAATTTAACCTTGAAAAGAAATGTGAAGATAAGATATCTTCTGAGAAAGTGTTTAGGCCAGATGTGGAAGATATTCACTAGGGTTAGCTTATTAATGAAGGTTAGGCAGAACCACTGGGGACAACCAGAGTCAGAGGAACCTGAAAAAGAGTATAGATTGAAAGCTACTAAGAACTGTAGGTTTTCTGCAATGTGGTAGCATGGGAATGAACCCATTTTTCTATTGTGTATAAGTGACATTTTTAATCACCTTTATGTGTTCAAAGACTTGATTAAATCCATTTCAAAAATATGATTATATATACACATGTTTAATGTAATATATATAGGAAATAATCATGAAAACCTTAATAATGCTATTTATTTAAAAAAATTACAAACACTGCTATTAAAGAATTAATTAAAAGTAGCTTGCAAAGGTTAAAAACACCAAGTGGTTATAATATTAAAATAAAAGTTAATCTATCATCACCCTTTGTAAATTGTAGGTCTTTTATGATAAGGAAAAATAAATAGACTTTTAAAATTATTTTTGAAGCAATTTCATCATAAAAAGGGTTTTATTTTATTGATAGATAACTTATCTGTGCAAGCTGTAAACAATTTTATAAAGTAGTAGTTAAAAACATATTGTTTATTCAAAATAGACCTTTTCTAATATCACTTCAGGTTTTACAACAAGCCATGGAAGAACTGATCTTGCCTTTTCTCAAAAGGATTTTTCTGACATTAAAAATAAAACAACTGACATACTTTTACCAGTCTCTGTGTCATTTTTCTAAAACAGCTGTTTCAAGAAGTATCAACTGAGTTCACATGAAATATTTTGCCTTCCAGCTTCAGAAAGCAGCAGGAGGATCTTTCTTTGTCAGTGTGCTTGAATGTGCAAATAAAAACTGGTGCCAATACTCCAAGAGAAAGAACAGTATCTTAGGAATCAGAGCCAATATTTTCTTTTACCCCTACTACTTAAGAGAACACTAAAGCCAGAGAATAGTATGGCATTCAATAAGCTGATAGTATTTTACATACATGTATGGTACATACATCATTAAACAGCAATAGAAACATCTACCACCATGATGCTAAATTCTGGCTGGATCTGCCTTTGGGCATATGTTACTCCCTCCATAAGCTTTCGATTCTTGATTCCTGTTGGTGTTCTACCAGCAAGAAGTCTGCTTTTGAATTCCCAAGCCAACCAAAAGAGCTGGTTCCCAAAGCCCCGAAATGTACAAAGGAAGCATGTAGTTACAGAAAGAATGAGATTCAGAGATTCTATTACAAAAACTGGAGATAATTGCCCATATCACTTAGGCACTCTCTTTCTGAATAATCAGTACAACGCAGTACAATATGCCCAGTTATATAAACCAGATTCATATAATCTCAAAGCCTTCACAAACACAAAACGTTTTTATCTGGTCAGAAGCCAAAATCCAAAGCAAATTGGGAAAACTTTTTCCAAGAATTCCAGAGGAAATATGCTCTACAGTTGCAGACATACAACTTCTTAAACTATTTCTTATTCTTAAAGTGCAAAACAAACCTAGCAAGTTTCAAACCACCTCAGAAAAAAATCCTACCTTTCAATATCAGCAAAAATGCAAGTAAAGTTTATCTCCTTTTTCCAAAGGAAAGGGTGACCCCACGGTTCTCACATTAACTTTTTGTAATATGGTCAGATAAGTGTGCTAAGAAGTTAAAGGTAATAACACCCTATACACTTTTGCCTTTTACTCCTAAGTAGCATAAATTGCACACGTCTTGACTTCTGCCTTCCGAGTAATGCTGAAATCTGTCCTCAGCTACTCTTTTCAGTTGCTCTCTGCTTAAAAACAGGGTGCTGCCAGTATTGATTTGATAGGGAGAGTCACATTTCTCCAAGTTTTCACAGACATAGTATACATTTATTTATATCCATATCTGTATATCTTCACATGAACAATTTATATTAATTTTAATAATCATTTTAAGTACATTTCTGTTATACATAAAACATACTTTTCTTCAAATTACATCCTTACAACTGTTTGAAGTCTGAGGATTTCAGAGGTGGAAGCCACTGCATTTGAGTCTGATGATTAAAAACATTTCTACATCCAGGCCAGGCGCGGTGGCTCCTGCCTGTAATCCTAGCATTCTGGGAGGCTGAAGTGGGAAGATTGCTTGAGGCTGGGTGTTCAAGACCAGCCTGAGCAAGAGTGAGACCCTGTTTCTACAAAAAAATAGAAATTAGCCAGGCAGGGTGGTACATGCCTGTAGTCCCAGCTACTTGGGAGGCCGAGGCAGGAAGATGGCCTGAGCGCAGGAATTTGAGGTTGCAGTGAGTTATGATGACACCACTACACTCTAGCTGGGATGACAGAGACTCTGTCTCAAAATAAATAAATAAATAAATAAAATAAAAATCATCCTAACAATAGCATAGATTGAGAAATATGTTTAAGTCCATGATTTCTTTGTTAATTTTCTGTTTGGAGGATTTATCCTGTGCTGTCAGTGGGGTGTTGAAATCTCCGACTATAATGGCGTTGCTGTTCATCAAATTATTTAGGTTAAGTAAAGTTTGCTTTATGAATCTGGGTGCACCCAGGTTGGGCGCATACATATTTAGAATTGTTATGTCTTCTTGTTGAAGTGTACCCTTCACCATTATATAGTGGCCCTCTTTGTCTTTCATTACTTTTGTTGATTTAAAAACTAAGTTATATGAGATCAAAACTGATACACCAGCCTTCTTTTGGCTTCCATTTGCTTGAAATATTGATTTCCACCCCTTTACCTTGACTGTAAATGCATCCTTGCAGGTTAGATGCGTTTCCTGAAGACAGCAGATACCTGGCTTGTATTTTTTTTATCCATTCGGCCAGTCTATGTCTCTTGAGAGTTGAATTCAAGCCATTCACATTTATTGACAGAACTGATAAGTGGGGTAAATTGTTCATCAAACTGTTGAGTTGTTTTTTGTTGCTTTGTTTTCTCTCTTGAGCCATTGTGGAATCTAGCCTTTGATCTTTAGCTTTTGAGTGGTTTTACATTCGTGAGTGTTTATTGTGCTGGTCCTTGTGTAATTCAGCTTTGAGTACTTCTTGGAGAGCTGGTCTTGTCTTGGTAATTCCCACAGACTTTGTTTATCTGAGAATGTCTTTATTTCTCCTTTATATATAAAACTTAGTTTTTCAGGGTACAAAATTCTAGGCTGGGCATTATTCTGTTTCAGAAGAGTGAGAATGGGGCCCCAGGCTCTTCTTGCTTGTAGGCTTTCAGTTGAGAAGTCTGAGAAATATGATGAAAATGAATCCAAATATGTTCTGAAAATATTTTTTGAAGGAATCACTGTTAATGAACTAATACAATATGAATTTTGGAGTCTTTTCTTAATAACTCCAAATCAATCACATATAGTACACACACATTTCAGAGACTTCACATAGAAAGCTTTATCTGCTATAAAGACTGACCTAGAAGGTAGAACTATCTCCTGAGGTTTCATAGATAAGATGACACTTTTAAGTTTTCTCCCATGCTGGTAAATTAACTTTCTTTTTATTGTGTTTTTTATTTTTTTTCATTGATGGAAATTATTTATATGAAAATATGTCACTTTTAAACTTTTGATCAAGTTTTCCTAGAAAATTCTTAATTATCATAGTTGTGATAATATGTACAATATTTTACAACTCTTGTACAGTACAGATTGTACTGATTCTTATGTCTTGGGGAATATAGTGAAGAGTTGATCAAATTTGGGTAATGACCTCGGGTGATGACCCATTCGTTCCTCTTTTTTAGTGAGAATTGTTTTCCTAGTGACTGTGTGCAATTAATTACAGGCTTTCCTTTACTTCGTAGTAAATATGGGTTAGTAATCTAGATTGTAATTATGACTTATCATCATTTTTTGAGCTTTGAATAAATGTACTTTTTAAATATAGGCTCTGAGACAGTTTGACCATGATCATACTAAATTAAACATGGGATGTAGAAAATGTACACATTCATTGGAAATGTTTTAATCATTGGCTGAGATAATTATAGCCCATAATACATCATAAATAACCTACCATCTTTCATGGTTTCCAATGATACAGGACCAAGGTTTCTTGCTTGTGAGGTGCTAAGAATTAAGATAGGAACTTCAAAAAAATAACCAGGTTTGGAATAACACGTTAGTGAGATATGAGTAAAAGTTGATCATAGACTAGTGAAACTATAAGGAAGGGGGGCTATGGGGAAAAAGAGCAAATCACACTGGAATGAAAGTGAAAGACTATGTGCTAATTACAAATACTATTTATATAGGGATACATTTATAGAGGATATCAATACAATTATCTCGTATTTCTTAAAAAATTGGGTGTTTGCAATATTTATAGAATATGTAAAATATATATTATATGCATATACATCTATATACCTACTTAAATTGTCAAGTAAAAATGAGCATGATAAAGTGCATTAACATTTACAAAGCACTTTCAAAATACTTTTAAATATTCAATTCTCACAATCGTTCTTTAATAAAGACAGAATTCATTTTGATGCAAGGGTATTTCCAACACAAAAAGAAAAACACCTGTCAAATGATAAAATTCAAAATTCAGGAGGTATTGAGCCATTATTTTTTAAAAAATCTTCAATAATGGGCCATATATTACTAAAAAGTGGTGTTTTAGAGACGATTCAAACATAAAAAGAGAGCCTGACATCATAACCTTCCCAGTCTCTTACAACGCTGTGGTTCTCTAACTATCAGAATAAACTCAGTGAGTCCGTGCCCCTTCTCTTTGCTCATTGTGTAAGTGTTAAACTCACTCATTCTACTATATGCCAGGTGGAACTCAGGGGTCATTTCCTAATTAACCTGCTTCTTACATGGCATTCATTCATTTTTGGTATTTCTGACATTTTATCAGCTAAAACACATTTCATATTTAAATAGCTTATCAGCAGCATTTTAGTTAAACTGGTACAACAAGGATAAAGTTCTTAACCTATAATGAAGGTCTAGTAACATCTTTTGGTACTTCAATTTCAACCAACTTAATTACTTCAATGATAAGACAAACACTCTGTGTTTAAAGCTTTTATAGTCTCAAATCTAAATGACTTAGTTTACGAGCCCTGAACATCTTATGTTGAAAACAAATTAATATCATTGAATCTTGAAGTTATGGCTCTTATAATTGCACGTATAATTTAATTCAGTTGAAATACACCAGTGAACAAGGGACATAAATCTGTCAAAAAATCAGCACTCTGCAGAAGACAGTGTAGTTCGTTTGTCGTGGCCTTCACATCTTATGTGTCCTAGACTAAGTTATAAAATCACCTTGAATTTTTTTTTCTTCTCCTAATGGAGATAATAACAGTACTTTTCTCATACAAATGTTGGGAATATTAATAGAAATTGTACAGTTAAGATATTCAGGGCAGTGTTAGATAAAACAATAATTAATAAATGTTATCTGAGAAATGTCCTAGAAAAAATACAGAATCTTGTTTTTTATCTATTTCTTTTTTTATCCTTATTTTAATTTATTTATTTATTTATTTGTTGTTTTTAGTTGTCCAGCTAATTTATTTCTATTTTTTTAGTAGAGACGGGATCTCGCTCTTGCTCAGGCTGGTCTTGAACTCCTGATCTCAAACAATCCGCCCGCCTCAGCCTCCCAGAGT
The DNA here is from genome assembly GCA_004363605.1 of Indri indri. Taxonomy (NCBI): domain Eukaryota; kingdom Metazoa; phylum Chordata; class Mammalia; order Primates; family Indriidae; genus Indri; species Indri indri. Next base: position 8,892 of record RJWJ010030067.1, on the reverse strand, counting down.
GTTAGGATTACAGGTGTGGGCCACCACACCTGGCCTGATCTATTTCTTCCAGGATTAATACACAGGTAGATCATACCTAAGCTGGGTTTTTTTGATTGTTTTTTTTTTTTTTAGAAATAGAAGCCAGGCCACCTGTATCCCCCCAAATTCTGTTGCACTTCACTCTGATAGCAATAAGTTTGAAAAATCCTGTAGAGGTGGAAGTTAGTTTTTCTTAAACATCAAGAGAAAGATTTGCCAAGTCAGGTAACTACCAGTTTTGACAATAGCTCACACATCCCCAGACATTTTTTCAGAATGATGCAGGACTTCTTGGAATAATCAAAGGGATCACTGGTGTTTTGCTTTATCTGTAAGTATAGCCATCCATAATGAACTTCATGGAGAATAATGTACAGGAATTGCATGTGAATGCTTACTAAATAGAAACATAAGAAATCTTGAAGTAAACATCACTGAAATTCTCATTAATGGCTTAATGGGACCCTATAGAGATTGTGGGTCTTCTCTGCCTAATAATAGAATTTAAAATATTAATTATAGTTTTATATCTAGGTAGAATTTCTTTTACATATACTCTAGTGAGAGGTTGCAATCAGTTAATAGCAGTTATAATTAATAATCCATGAAGATCTCTCCTCCTGCACTGTTGGAACAGGCAGATGATGTATTAGAAAGTTCCAGTCTTATAGACAGAAAGTAATTGTTCATCTGAACTCATTTATTTTAGAGTAGTGTCATTTCTCTAAATATAGTTCAATTTCACATCTGTTTGTTGACATTATAATTGAGTAATCATCAAATTATTATAAATGCAAGGGCTTTTAATTTGATGAAAAAATGATTTAGATTATTTTTATGGAAATCAGACTAAGTAAAAGCGAATCACGTAGGAACCAAAAAGCATTTATGAGGATGTTGTGGAAGCCCTGGTGAGATTTGCCTTAAATGTTATCTGAGTCATTCACTGACAAATATTGATCAATCAATTAAATTAGTCCACATTCAGTGAGAAACATAAAATAAATATATGCATAAGGAAAATGAATGTTGTTTATATTCAAGTGGTATACCAGTTTATAAATTAATTAAAATCAACAAGTGCTGATGACTATTAAATATTATGCTAGCACTGTCCATTTGAATATGAATAATACATGGCATCAATCTTTGTGATACAGTGTAAAGGGTACAGACTTCAAAGTCAGAAAAGTCTTACTTTAAACTGTAGGTTAGTTGCTTTACCCTGTAACCTAGATGTTTACCCTATCTGAGATTGAGTTTCCTCATCTGTACGACAAAGAAAATAATTCTGATAATGCCACTGCAATAATAGTCCAGGTGCCCAAGATATTATTCAAGATGAACAGAAAAATTTAAACCTGAGTCACAGGCTCTAGTGTATTCAGAATATATCTGGCACAATATATGTGGTCCTGGAAGATAAATCCTCTGTAATCTGATATTGAGCTCACCAGTTTTGTGCCATTGGTTTGTATTGTTGCTTCATCCTTCCACTCCATTTGGGTCCCACCTGTATACATATATTTTCATCATCAGCCCAGCCCCTCTGATGTTTCAGAGCAGAATATCTCTTCAGCACCACTCAGGGTACATGAATATATCTCTTCTCATTCTTTACACCATGGCTCTCTTCTTTTTCATAAGGTTTTCCTGTACCATCAGACAATAAAGGCAAAATTCTAGCAAAAGTCTTGGCTCTTGCTAGCCGCTTGGTCTAAAGTGAAAAGTGTGTAGCTGAAAAGAAGCCACCTGACTTATTCAAGATATGTTTATGAGTCAGGACTTCAGGACTTGTTGACAAATTGGCTTTAATTGGTAAAGAAAAGAAAAATATCAAGGAAGACTCTGGTTGTGGCTTCAAAATTATGTAAATAGTGGAGCTATTTATTGAAATGGGGAAAAATAGGAGATAAACAAGCCTGGATAGGGAGGTGGAATTAGGAGTAGTATTTTAGACAGGGTAAGTTTGACATGCCTACTGTATACCCAACTAAGAAAAGGTTTCCAAAAAGAAAAATTTACAGAGTAAACTAGCATGGTAAAAGTTAACCTGAATAAAATTCATTAGGGTTGAGGGTTGAAATATTATCAATCAAATCCTCACTCCTAAATAACGGAAGATTTTAGACCTAAAGCTGTACAGCTTATAGGAATATAATATAATGCTACAACTAATCTATCATAGTCAGTTTTTCTCATGAAAAATGCATATTTCCAATTAATCATCACTGTTTTCTTCATTCAACCAATATTTATAGTTCATTTATTTGTCCAGGAGGTAGGAGCTTTGAATAAGACAGATATGGCTCCTGTCTTGATGGACTTTTTATTCTATTAGGGGAGTCAGACAAAAAGAGATTAACACAAATAAAATAATGTGAAGATACAAACAAGAGCCTGACAGAAATAATACTGGATAGGACATTCTTTAATGAGGATTTTAGAGAAGGTCTCCTTGTGGATTACATTTTGTCTCAGACATAACTAATGAGAATGAACTAGCCATGTAAACAGTGAGGATAATTGCATTTATATCCTTGAGAAGAAACAATATGTCAATAGCTCTGAGTTGGAACAAAACTGATCATGATCAAGAACCCAAAGAAAACCAAAGTGGCTTGACTGTGTTTCAGAAGGGCATATAAATACATAAGAGATTGGATAAATTGACTACAAAAAAGTCATAGGGAAATATATAGGTACTTTAAGTAGACTGGAATTAATTCTAAGAGTGATGAATAGCCATTAAAGAATTTTAAGCAAGAAAGCAATAGTTCCTGATACGGTCTTAAACTCTGTTTTGCAGATGCGTAGAGAATAAATTGGAAGAGGGGAAGAGAGGGAGTAGGAAACCATTTACTTTCAAATTATACCTACCATGTAACAGAATGTATATATTTTATATCATGCTATGTAGTTATATAATTGGCACATAATGCTAATTAATTTAATTACCTACATTATTATATATTGTTATGTTAATCACTTTTTCTTGAAACATGAATTAAGTAGGCTTTATTAGAGAAAGCTAATAAAGAATAGATGTTATATTTCTTTTTCATTAAAAAAACTTTTTCTTTTGGGCATGTCACTTCACTAAGTTAATAAGATAGTGATATTAATAATAGGTGCACCTCATATCATTTTTTCTTGTTTTATTTAAGTTTATGCCTCAATTTAAAAATCATTCTTAACCTTAGTTATTAAGAAAGTAATGCCTGTGATCTTAGCTGAATTATTTATTTTCTTTTTAATACTGATTTGAATAATCTTGTGCTCTGATTAAAGTATTAATATATCTTTGTTGCTTCCTTAAAAATAAGTTAATATCAAGATATTCATTAATACTTTATATTAAAAGTATGATAGTCTTTTAACTATTAATATTATATTAGCCAGATAATACCATGTATTAGAAGTTCAGTTTTAAAATTTAATGCAATTGAACTTAACTATAAAGTTCATTATTAACAATGCTATGTTAGACATGACTATTCCATTCAGGTTTCACAATAAATACTTTCTAGTCCATATACACTGATGTAAGCAATCATTTGGTCCATTACAAATGACATGACATTCAAGGCACTGTTCTTTCTAAGTACACTATTTTCTTCCAGCCATTAGACACTAGTTAGATTAGACACTAGTTCTAATATGATGGTATAATTTATTAAATAACATAAATTATTATATAAAGAATATGCAAATTTCCATGTGTCTGACCATTTGCTTTAGTTTAGTGATGAAAATCAGAAGTACCATAAACTAGTGGAGGGAGGATAATTGGAAGAAGGAGTTTATATGAGGGAGGCTGCAAAGGCAAGAGTCCTACAATCTGTTATCTGTGGAAAATTGTTTTCCAATATTTTCCATATTGATTGATCAGTTACATACATACACTTTTAAACATATACACTAATACAGCAAGAATATATAATACAATGATTTGGGGGATCTTTTCTCATGTTGTGTAATGGCGAATCATAAACTTAGTAGTATAAAACCTCAAGAGCATGGAATGATTAAGCAGTAAACTAGGAGTTGCTAGTGATGGGAGTAGCTGTTAAGCCAATTGTTCAAAGCAGTGAGGAAGCTTAGCGGTTAAAACTTACCGGCTTTTGAGCCGGATTGCCTGGATTTGAATCTTTGTTAGTAAAGTTATCTTGTGTAACTTAATATCTTCATGTATTGGTTTACTATTATAATATATAAAATGAGAATAATAATTTTACCCAATTTCTTAAGGTTTGGGGAGAGTTAAAGAGTGTTTATATATGTTTTACAAATAAGGACTATGTCTAGTAAGTGCTATATATGTTTCAAATATTCCTAGTATTAATCAGAAAGCCCCCCATTCCAACTACTTAAGAAGCTCTTTGTATTTCTGCAATCTGAATGTCCTCGGCCAGTATCTTTGTGATGAATGATGCTTATTTTGTTGTCTGCATGAGTTTTGTTGATGAGAAGAATGATTTATTCCAGTTTGCTACTACTGTGTTGGATAATTACAGGGATATTGGGTATCGTAATTATTCTTGACTTTAATGGAATTTCTTTTAATATTTCATCATTAAGTACTTTGTTTACAGCAATTTCTGCTAGATAATTTTCAGCAAGTTGAGAAACTCTCTTTCCATTTATAGAAAATTAAGAGTCTTTTCTTTTTAAATCAGAAATGAATATTCAATTTTAATAATATCCTGATAGCGGATCCACCTTTAAGTCTCTCCAGTGAGGGTGGCTTTCTATTTACATATATCTTATTTACATATTTCAGATACTATTTACCTCTACTTTATCTCCACTGAATATTTTTCTCCCCTTCTCCCACAGAAATGCTTGTACTTCTCTGAATCACAGTCCCCCTACTTGCCGGAGTCTAACATATTTTTTGTGAGTTTGTGTAGCAAAATTCACAAGCGCCAGAGAGATTAAAAAGGCAATCCTCCTGCAAATACATTTATACAATTTTGCTTAAATATATAAATATAGGCTTATATATTTAGATTGGGCTTTATACCTCAAAGTTAGGAAGTGACTTTCCTTCTTTCCTTAATACCTATACATATGAAGATTTAAGCCATAGAAGAAATATTATATCAGTTTCCTAGGAAGAGCTTACAGGCCCTGGTCCTACAAAGGAGCTATGATAATGTTACATTATTATTTGTTATTATTATTTTATTTTTACTATTATAATTTATTGCCATTATTGTTATAATGAGTCAGCTTTTTGGGTGAAGTTTATTTTCAAATATGATTCTCAAAGTATAGCCTTTGTTGTGTAATTCATTTGTCTAATTATAACCTGGCAAAAAAGATGGCAGATTTTTACTGAATGCATGCAAATAACTACGTTGCTATGAAAAGTAAAGTCACTTAGAAAAAGTATTTGTTCTTAAATTCTCCAGGATCAGTGAGAAAAAGATAGCATTCTAGAAGTGTTTTGCTTCAGTTTATATGAGCACGGTCTGCTAAAGTCAGGGTTAGAAATAGGAAATTAGGAAGAATATAAAAGGCTTCCTCTTATGCCTATTAGAATATAGACAATAGAACAATAAAACTATATTTTAAAACAGACACCAAAATTATATTATGATTAGTTTTTTTTTTATCAGTATAGTCATTTTATTTTTCTGTAAGGTTTTAGACAGTCATTTTTCATTCAATCCTGTACTTTGGGATAAAAAAAGAATCATTGAAATCCCCACCCAATCCCTTGAAGAAGTCTGACCAGTGTTTAACAGAATGGTGACGTCAGCTCAGATGGAAAAGTCTATATTCATACATCTGTTCCTTGCAGTATTATAATTGTGAGTATTTGGTATGATCTTTTATAGTAGTCTAACATCGTCCTTTCTCATTTGGCAGAAAATAGATTTCATGTGTTGGTGAAAGGATGGATGGTTCTAGTTAATTTATTAGTGTAATTAACAGTATCTTGGTGGAAGGTAGTAAAGTTGCTGTATAGAGAGAAATAAACACAAAGTGAGGAAATAAAAAAATATTAAAACCATGTTTGAGAAATTGTGCTGTGAAAGAGAGAAAAGAGATTTGAAAGTGACAACAGGAGGGTGAGGGGTTAAGGAAAGGCTTTAGTTGTGCTGTTTTCCCCCTTTAGTTGCAGTGAGTTTAATAACAAGTGGAAAAGAACTACTTGAAAGGCACAGGTCTAAAATATATGATAGATAAAGGATATACTTTTGGATAAGGTTTATGAAAGAAAGAATCTGCTCCTTCCACAATAGGAAGTGTGGCAAAATAATTTTAAACCTAGAATTGTCAAAAGCCAACTTATGAAAACTAAGAAAAAAATTCACTGATGCCTTTAATTGAAAGATCGGAGAGAAAAAAGGGTCAGGAATGCCTCCTAAAACCCTGATATATGAGCAAAGAAATGAACAAATAAGCTTTTCTTTGATGATGATGTGTCAATGTAAGCTTATCAATTTTAGCAAATGTAACACTGGCGGGGGGAGTTGATAATGGGAGAGTTTGCATACTTACGGGGGCAGGGAGTTTATGGGAAATCTCTGCATCTTCCTATCAGTTTTTCTGTGATTCTAAAACTGCTCTAAAAATAAAGTTTTTATTTTTTAATAAAATTTTTAAAGATATGGCAAAAAACCAATTACTTGAAGGGATGAGTCAACACGTTAAATGCTGTCAATCTCTGCGTTAGTCCATCTCTATGCCCCTCTATACAAATATTTTTCTGCTAGGAGCAAAGTGACCTGGGATTTTGAAACTGAAAAGTGACCAGATGACTCACCTTTGCTTTCTTCCCTGCACCAGAAAGGGGCAAAGAATCAATTGCTCTGAATTATATTTTGCATTCATATGCTGCACATGCCCACTCAGGAAGACAGGTACAAAATAAACCTCAACCTGACCATGGTTTTTTTTCCCCTTCTATCTTCTTTTCAATTCAGAAAAGCATTATTTGATGATTAATATATAATATCAAATATACATGTCGCTACTATTTTAGAAGTCAATTTCATTTATTAAGAACTTGATTACAATTTGAATATATTTTATTTTAAGATAAATTTTTCCCTATGAGAGGACAGTGTCCAGATAATGCCACATTGATAATTCCTATACCAACCACCTTCGGAGCTCTGTTTGATAAAAGCTAATTTTAATGTCAGTTGGTAGGAGACTTTGCTGCACACATCTTCAGAGACCCAAGCTCCTTTTATCTAATGGTTCTTCCTTTTTTCTAGGGCATCAGAGTAAGTATTCTGTTGGATTCTCTGTGTATGGCCACAGAGGAAGGGGGAAAGGGAGAATGAAAATGGCACATGTTCTTCTCGACTCCTTTGGCCTGGGGAGACGACACACTTTATTTCCATTTGGATCTCTTGGTAGTAACTGTTTACGCGGTCCAGATAGATTTAAGAGAGCCTGAAAATGTGGTCTAGCAGTGTGTCAAGAGAGAGCAGAGCACTGAGCGTGGATGTAATTGTAGTTTCTGTCACGAATTAGCCTCTCATGAGACAACTAAAAAATAAATCAGCACACAATACACAAATTCACGTTAGTTCTTCACAGGGATGAAAGGTAGTCGCTGTCATTACACTGACAAGAGTATCAAGAGGAATATAAGAAACACTGTCAGTAAAATATTTGGTGCTGGATCTGCCTCCAGAGTAAATTTGAACCTGTCTTTAGAAGGAGAATGGTTGAAACAAGAGTTAAGACAAAGGAAAGGGGAAAATCATACACCTTCACACCTAATAACCTCATCATTGTTGTGTACATTGTCATGAAAATAAAAGAGAGAAGTGTGATTTTCCTAGATCCTATACCTATACAATCTTTCGCATAATTTATCTGTATATTATTTATCTCATTCAATCATTCATCCCTTGACTAATCATTAACTTGATTTATCTTAGCGTTTCTATGCTTAAAGTACATATCTTAATTACTAAAGCTTTCTAAACTTTTTCATATGTATTTTAGCATCAACTTGTCAAGTTTCATAAGAAGCCCCATTTTAAAATAAAATCCTTTAAATTTGTGGTTTGATGTAGAGAAAATTGAGAATACCATCTGGTCAATAACCATGAAATATTTCTCGTGTTTATTTAGGTCTCATTTTAAGAACTCCAACAATGTTTTGGAATTCTTTCTACAAACAATTTTTATGTATTTTGTTAGATTTATTCCAAAGGCTATTGTAGTGTTCTTGTTATTGTGATAACATTTTTTTATTTTTTCACCAGTGTAAATTTTTTGTTGATTATTATCAGTATAAATACCAGTATAATGCTGGTATATTATATTGATATACTATATCAATATAAATTTATGTTGCTTGATGCTGCATTATTAAAATAGTTCTAAAAGTTTTCTGTATTTTTTCATATTTGTGATGTATATGATCAATTGTCTAAGAATCAAAATGTTGGATATTTCTGTATTCATCTCAGTTTCTTTTTTCTTATTTAGTGTGTTCCAAAGGACAGCTATAAAATTTTGAATATGGTTGTATTTTTTGGTATAGTTGACTTTTAGGAGAATGTTCTAAATGTTTTTCTGCAAGAGTAAGAGTAATGATTAATGTAGCTTTTTTTTGAATATACTCTATCAAGTTAGGAAAGTTTCTTCCATTTTTAGTTTGTTAAGAGTGTACAACATTAAGTAATGATGATATTATTATTTTAATATGCATTCATTGAAGGGATAATATATTATGTTTGATTCAATGTCCATCACTATTATAATGTAGTAATTATTTCAAAGAAAAACTAACATATTACATAACTTAAAATAAATATAATGTATGTACTAATGTGGAGTTTATAACACCTCTCAAGACCATAACTTAATTTAATAATGCTAAATCCTTTGGAG
>RJWJ010030066.1:0-20208 GCA_004363605.1 Indri indri | reverse complement strand
TAAACACATAGAATTTTAAAATAGTAAATGCTTTCACACTTCATCTCCTTAATTATTCTCAGCATGACTAAACCTAGCCATTCATTTCTTTTTTATGTTCTACCTTATTATTAGCCAAAAGAAGTTAGCTCATAGATAGTTTTCTGATGTTGTAAGAAAGAAAGGGGCTGACTTGTATTATGGTTTGTTCTTTATGCTAAGAAACATTTGCGTTTTTCTCTCTTTGACTTTTTATTATAACATATTTCTATATCCTTATATACATTCTATTTTCTGAGAATAAGGATATGTAAAATATCTTCTTTAACAAGTAGAAAGTGTTTGTCATTCCATTCACTCATTCACTGAGTGTGATAAACATTTACTGAACAATATCAGGTACAAGGCATTGTCCTTCCCACTAAGGACTGCTCTGTGCAAAACAGACTCAAGTGTCTACCCTATGAAACATTATTCTAATGGGGGACATAGAATAAGAGAAATAAACAAGAAATAAATTAAACAAGAGAATTCAGTAAAATATATAAGAAACTAGATAAATACTAAGGAGAAAAATAAATCAGGGAGAAAGAGTTCGATGGTGGGAGTTTACATTTTATGCAGAATAGCATAATAAGATCTCACTAAAAAGGTAAAATTTAAACCAAGACTCAAAGGGGATGTGTTTTAAACCATGAGACACCTGGAGGGAAATATTTAAACATTTTATTTATTGCACAAATGCTTATTGAATGCCTACTATATGCAAGAAATGTCAAGGTAAACTATCTAGACTAGATCCTGTCCTCCTTGAGCTTGAAATTTGGATTCTAATACCTTAGAAATAGGTCTTATCTCTCAGATTGCATAATTGATTTAGACAAGTTAAAATTAACAGCTCTGATTAGCTTCAAAATTGCCCAAGAAATGCATTTAAAAAGAGAACTGAAACTAGAATTAAATGAATAAAATTTAACTGTTTTAACTGGAGATTATGGTTTAAAACTGGAGACAAAATGTTTTAGTGGGATTGGTTGAGGGAGGAAAAAACACTGAACTTAAAGTCAGTGACCTTGGTCCACTTCATATTGGCTCCACTTCTAACCAAGTGTGCTGTGAAAATATGGACAAGTCATTTTAGGAAACTGGGTGAGTTGGCTCTTATGACCAATTTCATAAATTTAGGAGGCAATGATAATAAAGTGGATGATATAGAGTGAAAATATGCTCCTTTGTGCATTTAAAAAATTCTTTAATCATACGTCATTATTAGGACAACTTACTGTTGTTGGTACTATGTCATAAGTTTAATTAGGGCCAATCATATTGTACACATCAGTACCATAGCACCATTACCACATTTTTATTTTGGCAAGAGTTTTCTGCTGCCTTAAAGATATTGTTGCAGGTCCTCAGTAACTAAATTAAAAAACAAACAAATAAATAAATAAACAGGATTTTGTAGAAATACGTAACTTTTCCCATTAACTGACTTTAGTGTATTTCTTCCATGTGAGTCAGGAAGAGTCTAACTTATTGGAGACTAGGCAGGAAGCACCTGGCTCCTGTGTATCTCAGTGAAAGTAGGAAAACAGGGTGTCTAATGTTAATTCTTTTAACTCTTTTCAAGTTTGCAGGAAGTCTTTAAAAATCTTAACCTTTGCTCTTGATTTTACCAAATGCAGTTTTATCTTTTGAAAGATCAATATTTATATAATCAGTGGATAGTAAATCAAATGTATTACTGTATTTCCATTTAATGGGAATAAAATAATTATCATAGAGTTGAAATGAATCTTTCTAAGGTCATATAATCAAAGATAAAGCTTGTATTTTTGTATATTTATTTGGGGAAAATCTTATTACAAGCAAGGAATAAAAGAATCAACAAAATAGACATCTTGCTCCCATCTATCAGCAACAATTCATGCAGTTATTGCTTCAGTCTTCTTGAAACTCTTTTATTGTTTGGTCTCCTAGACCACAATTAATCTCAGTTCTCTTCCTGTCCTATTGTCCACTCCTTCTGTGTCTCCTTTGCTGGTGCCTCATATCCTCAAACTTTAAACATTGGAGTATCCTCAATCATCAGATTTTTTTTCTTTTCTCCTATCACTAATCCCCTGGATTATCACTCTTTTCCAGTGCCTTTAAATACCATCTGTACATTGGTAACACTGAGTCCTGACCTCTCTCCTGAACTTCGGACTGACAAATCCAGCTAAGCATTTCCATGTGATTGTCTACCAGCATCTCAGGCTTAATAGGCTCAAAATCCAAGTCCTTGTTTTACCTTCAAGACTTGCTTCTGCCACAGTCTTCCCATCTTTTCAGCAAAGCAATACTCTTTTCTTCCAGTTTCTCAGGCAAAAGTGAAACTTAAAAAGTTGAAAAAGTAAAAATTAAAAACCCACAACCCACTTTTAGTCAGTCAGCAATTCCTATCTGTTCTAATGTCAGATTATATCCAGAATCTGATGACTTCTCTTGACTTTTATCTCTATCAGCAGCCACCATCATCTCTCCTAGGGGGTTATTGCAATAAGGCAGAGCCAGTACTTTAATACAGATCTCCTGACTACTCATCCAGGGCTCATTCTAAGCAACAGGAAAAAATGCAATCCAGCTAACCTAACAAAACTGCCTTGCACTGGACTCTTCTGGAAACAATAAGGATACAGAGAGACTTAAAATACTCTCGCCACAGAATACACTTTATGTCTTATGTCTTTAAGCAAAAGCATATGCTTTTGTTTTTAAGCAAAGGCTTCTTAGAGATTCAAAAGGAGTTGCAACATAACAAGATAAGACACATAAACTGCTTTCTTTTCCCCACAAAGAGACAATCACTATCTTTAATTCACCAGTGCTGCACATAAGTAGTATCAGAAAGCAGAACACAGACTGTATTTCAATGGGACTCTGTGTTCCTAAGAATTCATTTGAAGTAGCTCTGTTGGGGAGCAAAATTTAGGAAAAGAAAGACTACAGTAGGAATGGAGGAAATCCTCAGCTATGCCACATACTCACAAATAAGAGAAGAATCCAGGCAGCTGAAGCATTTGGGGAATTCAGCTGCCTGGGATTAGGAGCATTAAAGCCCCCTGTCCTCAATCACTTCCACCCCCCACCCCCCGCAATCACAGAAAATATAACACTAAAGATGTTTGTAACAGCTGTGAAAATGTCCATCTATTAGAAGAAAAAGTGGAAAAATAGGAATCTTTGCGTTTTATTTTACTTCCTATTTCTTTTATGGAAATTAAAAAATCACATCTGAATATTTTGATGCATAAACTCTATATATGTAAGACACTTTAGGAATTAAAGGTTTTCATGTAGCTGTGATTATATATCTATGACAAATATTTCCCCATATGGCATTTGAAATTCTTTAACAACTCTATTATTATTTTTCCCCCTATTATCACAAAGTCATTGTTACACTGGAGTGGAGCGGTGTCTGGGAAAATGTCAAATTCTGCTGAGCTTCCATATGCCAAGTGGCATAGAGAAATAGTAGGATGGTAAAAATACAGGCCATGAGTGGAGTATAGTGCAGGGATGTGGCTGAAGGGAAAGCGGTACTATGTTGATCCAGTGTAATTCATTTTTATACTTGCAATGCTATACATCCATCCATACTTTTTACTTTTTTTTTCTTTTTAATGAGTTCCATAAATTCAGTCCTTATGTAAAAATGGCAATAGACAGAAAACCTATATTCTGCCTCTGATTCCCTTGTTTTTACAATTCTGAGTAAATTGTACTCAGAATTGTAATATATTAAAGTCTTTGAATATATTAAAGTCTCACTGAGCATCAGAGGGGATGATGGAAAGAAACTGGCATTTGTGGAATTTCTTCTATGTGTGATTCTCTGTATTTGACTATTTCTATAATCATAACCTAATGTTATCTTCATAGAACTTTTTGAGGTAAATCTTATAACCCTCATTTCATAGCTGAGGAAATTGAGACTCTGAAAATCCACAGTCTTATGGCTACCAAGTGACAGATACTATATTCTTCCCCTGCCACAACACTGCTCAGGTAAGGAAGAAGACGAGATGTCTGGGGAGACAGGTAAATTACAAGTCCCCACTTTCCATCTCACTTTTCAGGGGAAATCTCAAGGATTTTTTTCCTTTTGTATAGTTTTCATAGACAAGTCTACAAGACTGAAAAAGAAGTTTAAGAGTAGTGAGGATAAAGACTATTTTCCTTGTTATATTTATGCACATATTGTTTTTTCCAATATGGTCACATTGCAAAACAAGTTCATTTTCTTTTTATATAATCTGTCTCATATTCTGTTTTTGATTTTGAATTTTGAAAAAAAAATATGTGTGTATGTATTTTCCGCACCATTAAATTGGTACTAATTGATCAATGCTTATGCGCACATATGGGAAGTAACATTCATGTGGTATCTGGCAGGTGGGAGCGGGTGAAGGGGATGGGTAAGTTCACACCTAAAGGGTATGCTGTGCACTGTCTAGGGAATGGACATGCTTGTAGCTCTGACTTGGTCAGTGCAAAGGCAATACACATGACCAAAGTGTTCATACCCCCATAATATTCTGAAATTAAAAAAATAGATGAATTTTAAAAAATAAATCAAAAAAGAAAAAAAACTTATAGAATCTTTTCTGGATTAACATTGTGGTAGAATGACAAATCACTGGATTTAAGTCCATCAACCTTATAAGATTTTCAATTATTTTGTGCTTTTCCTCTCTCCCTCCTTTTTTCCCTAGTCTCTTCAATTACATAAGTTGTAGAATGGTGTAGAGTTCTCTCCTGCACTGCAGTTTTTGATTTATCATTTCTTTTATAGTTATCTATTCTATATGAGCTGCCAATTCATTTAGAAGTTACTAGGGAGACAGATATACAGCACTGTCTTCATATGTGTACAATTAGCTATAATGTCTGTTAGAGTGTCATTCTACCTAGGAAGTATGATTACAGGTGATGGGGGTGTGGCATCCTCTGGGCACATCAACAATTTTGGTTGATGGCTCTGTAGCTACAATGCAACTCTCTAATGACACAGTGAGGTATACCCCCCAGGGTATGTCATAAGATTTTTAAATTTTTTTTACAATCTTGTGGAGCAAATGTCTGAAAGCAAAATTATAAATAAAAAATTCCTCTCAAGTGGGCCCGGTTATTCTGTAACAAAAAAAGTGTATCTGAACAATTCCCCCAAATTAAGGTAATATGATATGCATTTGTCCTTAGTCTGCTGTATATTTTCCCAGCAGTTATTTGGGACATTTTTGGCCACTATAGAGAATAATCATTATTCAAAACAAAATAAAACAAAGAAAACTTGGCTTATTAGATCCTCAATTTCCTAAATATTGACTAGACTGCATGTTTTCTGAATTTAAGAATTTATTCCTTGCAGTGCATTTATTTTTAAGTGAGTATGGAGATTTGAAAAATATGAACTCGAAACTATTTTAAATAGCAACCCATATTTGAAACATTTCCCAATGTGAGTGACAGGCAATTAAGTCTATTTTGCATAAACTTGAACATGAAGTGGAAACCAACTGATCCTTTGAAGACCTAGTGGAAAGAAAAATGAGCTATTTAATCTTTTTGCTGCATGCTGTGGTTCCCTGGAGCAGGGAAGACAATTGATGGAAAATAGGGAGAACATAAATGTTCATTTTTGCAACAACATTAATATTATCTAAATGCTAATCCTTAAAAAATGAAGAATATTACAAAAAAGAAAGAAACCTTGAGACTAATGATGCGGCTCACATTTGTCATTACAGAACAACCAATAGCTATTCAAAGAGGATCAAAGAGACTCCTCCTGAGTATTCAAATGGGTTTGTTTGCTGTGGTATGCTGTCTACAGGCATAACTCATTTTATTCTGCCTCATTTTATCACCCTCATAGATGTTGTTTTTTTTTTTTTTACAAATTGAAGTTTTGTGGCAACCCTCTGTCAAGCAAGTCTATCAGGGCTAATTTTCCAACAGCATGTGCTTGCTTCATGACTCTGTGTCACATTTTGGTAATTCTCACAGTATTCAAACTTTGTCATTATTATTACCGTTATGGTGATCTGTGATCAGTGATCTTTGATGTTACTATTGTAATTGTTTTGAGGTGCCACAACCTGTGCCCATAAAAGATGGCAAACTTATTCAATAATGTGTGTGTTCTGACTGCTCTACCAACCTGTCATTCCCCCATCTCTCTCCCTGTCTTTGGGTCTCCCTATTCCCTTATAAATAATATGACAATATTGGAATTAGGTCAATTAATAACTCTATAATGTTTTCTAAGAATGACAAGTGAAAGGAGGAGTCACAGATCTCTGACTTGAAATCAAAAGCTAGAAATGATTAAACTGAGGGAGGAAGGCATGACGAAAGTTGAGATATGCTTAAAGCTAGGCCTCCTGTGCCAGTTAGCCAAGTTGAGAATGCAAGGGAAAAGTTCTGGAAGGACATTTAAAGTGCTACTCCAGTGAACACGTGAATAATAAGAAAGTGAAATGGCTGTTTATTATTGTTGATATGGAGAAAGTTTCAGCGATCTACATAAAAAATCAAACCAGTCAGTAGCATTCACTTAAGCCAAAGTTTAACACTAAGCAAGGCCCTACCTCTCATCATTTCTATGAAGGCTGAAAGTGGTAAGAAAGCTGCAGAAGAAAAATTTGAAGGTAGACATTGGTTCATGAGGTGTTAAAAAATGAAGCTGTCTCCATAACGTAAAAGTACAAGATTAAGCAGCAAGTGAAAATGGAGAAGCTACAGTAAGTTATCCAAAAGGTATAGCTAAGATCACTGATGATGGTAGCTACACTAAATAACAGATTTTCAATGTAGATAAAACAAACTTCTATTGGAAGAAGATGCTAAGACTCTTATGGCTAGAGAGAAGTTAATACCTGGCTTCAAAGCTTGAAAGGATAGGCTGACTCTCATGTTAGGGGTTAATGCACCTGATGATTTTAACTTGAAGGCAAAACTCATTTACCATTCTGCAAATCCTATGGCCCTTATGAGTCATGAAAAATCTACTCTTCCTGTGCTCTATAAGTGGAACAAGAAAGCCTAAATAACAGCAAAAGTGTTTACAGCATGATTTACCAAATATTTTAAGTCCACTGTTGAAATCTCCTGTTCAGAAAAAAAGGTTCCTTTCAAAATGTTACTACTCATTGACAATGCAACTAACCACCCAAGAGCTCTGATGAAAATATACAAGGAGATTAATGTGCATTTCTTTTTTCTTTTAATTTTTATTTCAGTATACTATGGGGGTACAAATATTTTGGTTATATATAATGACTTTGCCACACCCAAGCCATGATTTGAAGCATGCCCTTCCCCCCACAATGCTCACCATGTCCATTAGTTGTGACTTTACCCACCCCCAAGCCCCCAGACCCCAAAGAGTATTACTACCATGTGAGCACCTTAGTGTTGATCAGTTAGTGCCAATTTGATGGCAAGTACATGTAGTGCTTATTCTTCCATTCTTGTGATACCTCACTTCAGAGGATGGGCTCAAGCTCTATCCAGGAAAATAAAAGAGGTGCTAGATCACCATCGTTTTTTGTAATTGAGTAGTACTCCATTGTATGCATATACCATATTTTATTAATGCACTCATAGATTGATGGGCACTTGGGTTGTCTCCACACCCTTGCAATAGTAAATTGTGCTGCCATAAACATTCGAGTGCAGATGACTTTATTATAGAATGTCTTTTGTTCTTTTTGGTAGATAGCTGATAGTGCTATTGTTGGACCAAATGATATTTCCATTTTTAGCTCTTTGATATATCTCCAAATTCTTTTCCACAGGAATTGTACTAATTTGCAGTCCCACCAGCAATGTAAGAGTGTTCCTATCTCTCCACATACTCACCAGCATTTATTGTTTTGGGATTTTTTGATAAAGGCCAATCTCACTGCAGTTAGGTGATACCTCGTTGTGGTTTTAATTTGCATTTCCCTAATGATTAGAAATGTAGAGGTTTTTTTTTATATGTTTGCTGGCCATTATTCTGTCTTCTTTTGAAAAGTTTCTGTTCATGTCCTGTGCCCATTTATTGATGGGGTTGTTTGAGTTTTTTCTTGTTGATTTTTTTGAGTTCTAGATGGATTCTTGTTATCAGCCATTTATCAGATGTGTAGAAAGCAAATATTTTCTCCCATTCTATAGGCTGTCTATTTGCTCTAATGACAGTTTTCTTGGCTATAAAAAAGCTTTTTAATTCGATCAGGTCACATTTATTTATTTTTGTGTCAGCTGTGATTGCTTTAGGGGTCTTCTTCATGAACTCTTTGCATAGGCCAATGTCTGAAATGGTCTTCCCAACATCTTCTTCTAGAATTCTTAAGGTTTCATGCCTTAGGTTTAAGTCTGTTATCCATTGTGAATTGATTCTTGTAAGAGGTGACAGATGGGGATAAAGTTTCAATCTTCTACATGTAGTTATCCAGTTTTCCCAGAACCATTTATTGAAAAGAGATTCTTTTCCCCAGTGTATATTTTTGTCTGCTTTGTCAAAGATTAGATGACAATATGCAGATAGTTTCATCTCTGTATTCTCAGTCCTGTTCCAAAGGTGTATATCTCTATTCTTCTGCCAGTACCATGATGTTTTAGTTACGATAGCCTTGTAGTACAGCTTGACATCTGGTAGACTGTTACCTCCCAGTTTATTCTTTTTGCTTAAGATTGCTTTGGCTATATGAGGTCTTCTCTGATTCCATACAAAGTATAGAATTATTTTTTCTAGATCTGTAAAGAATGA
This sequence comes from Indri indri, assembly GCA_004363605.1. Taxonomy (NCBI): domain Eukaryota; kingdom Metazoa; phylum Chordata; class Mammalia; order Primates; family Indriidae; genus Indri; species Indri indri. The sequence goes on along the minus strand of RJWJ010030066.1, from coordinate 11,426 downwards.
TGATGGTACTTTGATAGGGATTGCATTAATTCTGTAGATCACTTTAAGTAGTATGGACATTTTAACAACATTGATTCTGCCAATCCATGAGCAAGGTAGATTTTTTCATCTGTTTACATCTTCTACAATTTCTTTTCTTAGTATTTGATAGTTCTCCCTGTATATGTCTCTCACCTCTTTCGTTAAATATATTCCTAGATATTTAATTTTCTTTGAGACTATTGTAAAAGGTACTGCATTTTGGATTTGATTTTTGGCTTGACTATTACTGGCATATATGAATTTGTGTGTATTAATTTGTGTGTATTGATTTTGTATCCTGAGACTTCACTGAATTCATTTATCAATTCCAGGCATCTCTTGGTTGAATCCTTAGGGTTTTCTAGATATATTATCATATCATCAGTAAAGAGTGAGAGTTTGTTCTCTTCTGCCCCCATTTGGACACCCTCAATTCCCCTCTCTTGTCCATTTGCTCTAGCAAGGACCTCCAGCACTATGTTGAATAGAAGTGGAGATAGTGGGCAACCTTGTCTGGTTCCAGTTCTAAGTGGGAATGGTTTCAATTTTTCCCCATTCAGTATGATATTGGCTGTGGGTTTATCATATATAGCCTTGATAATTTTAAGGTATGTCCCATCTGTGCTTATTTTGTTAAGAGTTTTTATCATAAAGGTGTGCTGGACTTTGTCAAATGCTTTTTCTGCATCAATTGAGAGAATCATATGGTCTTTGTTCTGCTTTTGTTTATGTGGTGTATTGCATTTATAGATTTTCACATGTTGAGCCAGCCTTGCATCTCTGGGATAAAGCCCACCTGGTCATGGTGAATTATTTTTTTGGTATGCTTTGGATTCAATGTGCCAACATTTTGTTGAGGATTTTTACATCTATACTCATGAGGGATATTGGTCTGTAGTTTCCTTTTTTTGTTATGTCCTTTCCCGCCTATGGTATCAAGGTGATATTGGCTTCACAGAATGAGTTGGGGAGGATACCATCTTTCTCAATGCTGTGGAATAATTTCTGTAGTATAGGTATGAGTTCTTCTTTGTATGTTTGGTAAAAGTCTGAAGTGTAGCCATGTGGTCCAGGACTTTTCCTTTTTGGAAGGTTTTTAATTGCTGCTCCAATTTCCATGCTTGATATTGGTGTGTTCAGGAATTCTATTTCCTCCTGCATGAACTTAAGGAGGTTATATGTTTCCAGGAATTTGTCCATTTCCTCCACATTATGTAGTTTTGGGGCATATAGGTTTTTATACTATTCAAACATAATGTTTTGTATTTCAGTGGTATGTGTTGTGACCTCTCCTTTTTCATTTCTAATTGAGTTTATTAGAGTCCTTTCCATTCTAGTGTTTGTCAGTCTAGCAAGAGGGCTGTCAATTTTGTTTATCTTTTCAGAAAACCGGCTTTTGGTTTTGTTGATCTTCTATATAGTTCTTTTGTTCATTTAGTTCTTCTCTGATCTTAGTTATTTCTTTTCTTCTGCTAGATTTGGATTTGATTTGCTCTTCCTTTTCCAGTTGCTTGAGACTGTTTATTAATTTGTTGATTTTTGAGCTTTCTGTTTTTTTGGATGTGTGCATTTAATGCTATTAGCTTTCCTCTCAAGAATGCTTTTGCTATATCTCACAGATTTTGATAACTTGTGTTCCATTATCATTTAGTTTGAAGAATCTTTTTATTTCTCTCTGTATTTCCTCCTTGACCTAACAGTTATTCAACAACAGATTGTTTAATTTCCATGACTTTGTTAAGTGGTGAGTATTTCTGTTGGAATTGAACTCTAATTTTATACTACCATGATCTGAGAAGATACATGGTATAATTACTATTTTTTTGAATTTGTTGAGATCTGATTTGTGTCCTAGTATGTGATCAATTTTGGAGAAATTTTACTTTGGTCAGCCTAATAACTGTGTGATGTGGTGATTGCCTTTTCACATTGAGTCTCCCAGGAGTTCTGAGTGCTTCCTGTATCTGGATATTTAGATTTCTGGCCAGGCCAAGCATATTTTCCTCCAGTATTCCATGAAATAAATTTTCCAGCCCTTGTGTATTTTCTTCTCTCTCTGGGATGCTTATGATTCTTATATTTGGCTTCTTTACATAATCCCACATTTCTTGTATGTTTTGGTCTTATCTCTTGTTTCTGTGTTCTTTTTCTACATCTGATTTGTTTAGCACATAGGCATTATCTTCGAGCTCTGACATTCTTTCCTCTGCATGATCCATTCTGTTCTTGAGGCTTTCCACTGTGTTTTGAAGTTAGTTGAATGCCTCCTTCATTTCCAAGATTTCTTTTTGGTGTTTCCATAGTATTTCAATTTTTTAAGAGAATTTTTCATTCATTTCCTGTATTGTTTTTTGGCTTCTTTGCATTGGGTTTCTATTTGCTCTTCAGTTCCATTGAGTTTTCTTACAATCCATATTCAGAATTCTTCCTCTGTCAGTTTAATCATATCATGTAAGTTGATATCTATTAATAGAGATCTAATGTTTTCTTTTGGGGGTGACTTTTCTCTCTGATCTTTCATGTTTCCTGTGTTCTTTTGCTGATTCTTTTTCATCAGGCTACTTTGTTGAGAACTGGGGGTGCTAGGGCTGGTTTATGGTCTTATCTCCAAGTCCCCAAAGGGACGTTCCTTGACAGGGCTGGGGAGATGCACTCTGGTCCTGTATTGCCTTAGAGGTGTTTTAGCCTGTTGGGTTATCTCTGACCTGATGTCTTCACTCTTGCGAAAGGAGATTGATGAGTTTGGACCCCTTGATTAAACTCCCAGGTGGTGAATCACTCTTGTTTGTGTGACTCCACTGCCCTCCAACAGTTTGGAATGGAAGGCACTGTGTTAAGCTATGGGGTTATTCTCTTTGTTGTTGCTTGTACTTTATGTGGAGGAGTCCACTATCAAGGTATTCCAATGCCTTTGTGTGGGGCTCTAAACCCCAAAATGGGATATGCAAGTGCCCCAATCTTTTGAATATGTCTTGTCACTCCCAAGGGTAACTTGAGCCCTGTTGCCACTTTAGGTGGGGAAGGGAAACAGGTACCTGCAAGCCTGAGAGTGTATACTTCTGTGGTTGTTTGATCTGCTGCTAGGGGAGAGCTTCTAGTATGTTATTCAGGACTCTTTTGCCACACTTGTGACGCAGCTCCAGGTGGGGGGTGTCAATTGGTCCAATTGCTGAGGACTCTGGCCAGGATTTTCCTTCCCAGTCCACAAGCCCCAAAGCTGGCAGCAGCCTGGGCCCCAAGGGCAAGCCCTAGTGTTATGTTCTTATCAGATGATCAAAACCAACTTGCTGGACTGAATGAACAGTCTTCTGCCTTTTGCTTAGTTCCAAGGTCTCACAGATTCACTCTACTGGCACTGAGAAAGTGACTTTTCTCCCTTCTCCCTGCCCTCAAGGGTGAAGTCTGCTCTGCCAGGCTGGGGGAGGGGCATTGCCTGAGACCACCCCACATCCAAGCCCAGGAAACGTCTTCTCTCGTTTCTTCCCTTCTCCAAGGGTGGGGTCTGCCCTGCCAGAAGGGAAGTCAAGCCACTGGGCTGGGGGAGGGGCACTGCCTGAGACTGTTGCACATCCCAGTGTATAAAACATCTTCTCTAGTTTCTCCCCTCCTCCAAGGGCAGGGTCTGCCCCGCTGGAGAGAAACTAAAACTGCCGGGCTGGGGGAGGGGTGCCGCCTGAGACCCCCTCGTGACTCAGACCAGAAAGTGGCCTCTTTCGTCATTCCACACTTCCAGAGGCAGGACTTCACATGCCAAAATGAAAAGGCAAGCAGCCAGGTTAGGGGAGGAATGTTCGGAAAGCGGCTTCTCTCATTACTCCCCCTCCTCCAAGGGCGGGGCCTGCTCTGTCAGGCAGGGGCAGGGGCGTTGCCTGAGACCATTGCCTGAGCTTGTCCTGCTGGGCTGGGGAAGGGGTGGTGTCCAGAACCGCAATGCACCACAGCATTTCTAGGCTATGGACCCCCAAAATGGTGGCTGCCCATCCACAGAGAGCCAACACTGCAGGGCAGGTGACTGCTCAGGGGACCTGCTCAGGGGACCTCAGGCGCTGGGTTTGGTAGACTGTCTCAATGAGCTGCCAGCTGCCTTCACTGCTTCCCTGACCCTCAGTCTCACGTCAGTCCAGTAGAGGGTCCTGTACTCTCCATCCCAACCTGCACCAGCTGAATCTTCAGCAGTTTCCTGGGACAGAGCTGCCCTCTTGATATTCACCTCCTTTGTTCTCGTCCCGGTGTCCGCTAGAGGCAAGGTGCCTGTCTCCAAAATCCCTGATGCGGACCCGGGAAGTGTCCACTCAAACCACTCCCTCCCCCGCCCAGTGCAGACCTAGCACAGAGCACTGGAGAGTTCAAAATGTTTCCCACTATTGTCTCTTCACACAGCCTGACATCACATGCCACAACTTTGCACTGACTTCACGCGCTTCCCTGCCTGAGTGCATGTGGAGGGCGGTGGAGGAAGAGTCATCGATCCTGCGGGTCAGATCACACTGCTCTGGTTGGCCGACGGACATGGCCGTCCCATGCTCTATTCCCTATTGTATATCTCACGCTCTCTAGACTTTGCGGTGGATTCTCCAATTCGCCTTTGTTTTTTCCTGCGCTGCTTGTCCCGTGCTGCTTCTCTGCAGATTCGCGATGCTGTTCTCATGGGAGAGCGATCCACTCGTGTGTGGCTATCCATTTTCTTCACCTCCTACTCCTGGAGCAGAGAGCCAGGAGGTCACCTCTAATCTGCCATTTTTTCCCCTCTCCAAGATTAATGTGGTTTTCATGCCCACTAAAACAACATTCTGTAGCCCATAGATCAAGGATTAATTTTTACTTTCTACTCTTATTATTTAAGAAATACATTTTGCAACACTATAGATGCCATAGATAGCGATTCCTCTGATGGATCTGGGTAAAGTAAATTGAAAACCTGGAAAGAATTCAGTATTTTAGAGTTCTTTAAGAACATGCATGATTCATAACAGGAGGTCAAAATATCAACATCGACAGAAGTTTGGAAGAAGTTGATTTCAGCTCTTATGGGTGACTTTGAGGGGTTCAAACTCCAGTAGAGGAAGTCACGGCAGATGTGGTGGAAATACCAAGAGAACTAGAATTAGAAGTAGAGCCTGAGATATGACTGAATTGCTGAAATCTCATGATGAAACTTGAATGGATGAGCAGTTGCTTCTTATGTATGGGCAAATAAAATAGTTTTTTGAGATGGAATCTACTCTTGGTGAAGATGCTGTGAACCTGTGGAAATGACAACAAAGGGTTTAGAATATTACATAAACTTAGTTGATAAAGCAGCAACAGGGTTTGAGAGGATTGACTCTAATTTTGAAAGAAGTCCTATGGTGAGTTAAATGCTACCAAACAGCATCACATGCTGTAGAGAAATGTTTCATGAAAGGAAGAGTCAACAGATGTAGCAAACTTCATTGTTCTCTCTCTCTCTCTTTGTTTTGTTTTTTGTTTTTTTTTTTGAGACAAGATCTATCTCTGTTGCCCAGCCTAGAGTACAGTGGCATCATCATAGCTCAGTGCAACTTCAAACTTCTGCAATCCTCCTGCCTCAGCCTCCTGAGTAGCTGGAACTATAGCTTTTTGTAGAGACAGGGTCTCACTATGTTGGCCAGACTGCTCTCGAACTACTGGCCTCAAGTGATCCTCCTGCCTCAAACCTCCCTAAGTGCTGGGATTACAGTCTTCATTGTTGTCTTATGTTAAGAAATTGCCACAGCCACCTAAACCTTCAGCAACCGTCACCTCGATCCACCAGCAGCCGTCAACATTGAGCCAAGATTTTCCACCAGCACAAAGATTATGACTCACTAAAGGCTCAAATGTTCTTTATCATTTTTTAGCAATAAAGTGTTTTTTTTTTTTTTTTTTTTTTTTGAGACAGAGTCTCGCTTTGTTGCCCAGGCTAGAGTGAGTGCCATAGCATCAACCGAGCTCACAGCAACCTCAAATTCCTGGGCTCAAGCGATCCTTCTGCCTCAGCCTCCCGAGTAGCTGGGACTACAGGCATATGCCACCATGCCTAGCTAATTTATATGTGCATATATATATATATATATATATGTTTTTTAGTTGTCCAGCTAATTTCTTTTTATTTTTTTAGTAGAGATGGGGTCTCACTCTTGCTCAGGCTGGTCTCAAACTCCTGAGCTCAAATGATCCGTCCGCCTCGGCCTCCCAGAGTGCTAGGATTATAGGCGTGAACCAATGCGCCTAGCAGCAATAAAGTATTTTTTAATTAAGGTATGCACATGTTTTTTAGATATATTGCTGTTGCATACTTAATAGACTACAATAGAGTGTAAACATACTTTTACATGCACTGGAAAACCAAATATTTGTGTGACTCATTTTATTGTGATATTTGCTTTATTGAAGTGGTCTGGAACTGAACCCACAATATCTCCAAGGTATGTCTGTATTCATATAAACACTTTATCTCCGTAGAATATAATATTATAGTACTTAGTGCTTTATGTCTGTTATAGCATGACACACAAAAATCACAAATACAATCAACTTTTTCTTTCTATAGATATTAGAATGAAGTATACAAGGATCTATTTTATTGACTCCGGACAATTAACCCCCTTCCTTAATAATAATGACATGATTACCAAGAGTTATTTCCAAATATTTGTCTCTTGCATCTTTTATTCCATTGTTAAACTTTCACTTCTGCATCCACTATACTTCACGAGATGTTTTCCACCAAACAGATTCCTTTGATAAAAGAAAAAAAAAAGTTGAGTCCTCAAATTGATAAAGTTAATATTGTGTATTAAAATTAGAAAAAAGATTTTAACTTTTATAATCTGTTCAGTTTAAAAATCCTCATAGTTCCTGGACTATAAGGAACTTTTAACATAAGACCAAATTATGTAGTTTTTTCAGGTAAAATGTCTTTTTAAATTATATTTTTAAATGTGATTTTATTATGTATTTATATAAATACAGCAAGCATTTATCTAGAACCTAAAGCCATTGGTGATGAAGGTAAGTAACTTTAATGAGTTTGGAATATAGTTGGGGCTATAAGCGGGCTAAGCAAATAAAATAACTGGGACACAGTCTGGTAAGTGCTGTAGTAGAGGTAAATATAAGCTGCTCTACTAGTTTGTAGGGCTGCTATAACAAATTACCACAAACCGGGTGGTTTGAAACAAGAGATAATTGTTCTCTTAAAGCTCAGGAAGCTAGAAGTATAAAATGAAGATGTCAATAGAGTTGATTTTTTTCTGGAGGCTCTGGGAGAGAAATTGTCCACGCCTAGATTCTGGCGATTGCTGGCAATCCTTGGTGTTCCTTGGCTTACAGATGCACCATTTACTTCAATCTCTTCCTCCATCTTCACATCACCTACCTCTCTGTGTGTCTCTCTGTGTCCAAATCTCCCTCTCTTCTCTTTGATGAAAACACTAGTCATTGCATTTAGGGTCCACCATAAATTCAATACATCTGCAGAGACCCTATTTCTAAATAAGGTCACATTCTGAGATCCTGGGTGAACATAAGTTTTGGAAGGGCACTATTCAACCTATTACAGGTGCTGTGGGTAGGTAAAAGAGGGGTACCTAATTCAGCCTGGTCTTGGTGGGGATGGGAGGTTCATAAAAATTTCTTGAAGCAAGGGATACCCAAGTTTAATTGGAAACTATGAGGTTAAAGAGGAGAAGAGCAACCAGATTGTGAAGCATCTCACCTGCCATATTGAAGAGTGTGTATTCTGTCTAGTGGCTCAGGAATTGCCCTCTTTTTTTTTTTTTTTTGAGTGCTCCAACACACTTAAAGAATGTGAGACCCCCTATTAGAAACAGCACCTGTCTCTCAACGTGGTACTGAAGTAAGGAAGTCACACATCAGAATCTTAGAAGTTGATGTACAGTTTTAAGAAGTCCAAAAAGCTATTCAGATTCACCTCTTTTCTTTCCCACGGATGGAATATTGATAAGGAAATAGTGAAAGAATAGAGAATGAAAATTATATGTTACATTTTGATATATTGATAGTGCTAAACATATAATAATGCAATATATATATGTGTATATTTTTATATATGAATATAATGTTACCCTGGTTCAGGATGAAAGCAGATTAAAAGAGGATGAATACAGGCAGAGAATCCAGTTATCAGCCTAATGAAATATTCCATATTAGTTGTTATGAAGTTCCGAATACAGAAATGTTGATGAAAATGTAAATGTGTAAGTAAACTTAAGAGCTATACAGAGGATAAAATTTGCAATATTTTACCAAAAATAATTATAAATAAGACTGGTAGTGATGATTCTCAGGTTTTTTGCCTGTATAAATTCATGAGGGAATTAACTAAGAAAAAGAATAAAGAAGAAATATGGTTTTGAAGCACATTTAAAGATTTTGGGTTTTGATGTGCTGAATGTACTATTAATATATCCACATAGAAATGTCTGGTAGCCAGTTGAATATATGCTTGTAAAACAAAATGGAGAAATAAGCTATGCAATCAGCAGCATATGTATTATGGTAGTTGGAGTTGTAAATGAAAATGAGATTTTCTAGGAGGGAGTGTGTGCATCAAGGAGATAAAAATTCTAAAACAGAATCCTGTGAAAGACCAGTACATAGTGGACAAATGGGGAAAATGTCCCATAAAAGAGACTGTGTAAGAGCAGCCAAGAAACAATAAAAACATGCAAGAGGATTAGGTGTCCAGAAATCAAGAAAAGAGGGAGTTTTAGGAGGGGGGAGAATACAAGACTGAAAATGGCTATGGTTTAGTAACCATTGTATCTGGACATCAGAAGTCTGGGAATTTAAGAAAGCAGTTTTTGTGAATGTGGGGGAAGAAGTGATATTACAGGGGCTTGAGGAGTAAATGAGAGAATGAGAGGTGAAGAAATCAGCATATTATGCATGAGCATATTTGGTATGTTTTCTATGTGTATGTCTATTTCTATATCTAAATCTATATATATATATATCTATATTTATGTACATATTTACAGCATATTAGGGCAATCTTGAACACATTTGGCACTTGAGTCAATTCAGTCGTGATTTTAAAGGAAGAAATTGTATACTAAAGGCTTCATTTGAGGAGTTTATAATCTCAAATGGGATATAAACTATCAGATTTGAATTCACTTATCTGCTTTTCAAATTGCAGTTTATTATGTTTATTCTTTATTGATAGCAAAATATTGCTATAGTGTTTATAAAGTACACTTTAGTGAATTTTTACATCAGCCACTCTAAGCTGTCAAGCAGGGACATGTTGACACTATTTTTATTAGTCTGTTACAGTAAAGAAATATTAAAGTTTGCTCTGTGGAGTACTAAGTAAAGAATAGATTTAGGGTGATATTGATGTCTCTGGGAGTATAACTTTTATTGAAGAGCTATCACTCCCGTGCTACTGCATTATGTCTGTAAAAAGAATTGAAGTACTCTATGCTTTTTGTTATCATTTATCCAATCAATGCAGACTGCATAACTCATGCTTCGTTCTAGTTCAGCCAAAAGATACTTTGTGTGAAGAGCATTTTTAACATGAGGGCTTCCAACATATGAGGATTTTTGCCCATCAATTATCTCTGATTTGCAATGTGTAGCCATTTCTAATTACTCTTTACAATTTATCAGAAAGAATCCTTATAGAATTAAGAGCACGTGCAATGATAAATTTAGAGGTTGTTTTATATTATCCTGTGCACTTTACCACATCTGTTCTCCAGGTATTGCTAATACTTCAGACTTTTAATCATATTAATAGCTTGTCTAGTTCTCTAATGATTGGTTTTGAGGTTTTGGAGAAGAATGGAGCATGAGGGAAGTGACAGGCAGAACAGGTGGGAGAAAGCTAGCTGTGCACATTCATTTTTGAAGATCACCCTGAAAGAGACCAATAAATAGGCAGAAACTTTTATTGCTTAATAGGTAGTAAGCAGGGTCAATAGGTGTGTAAGATTCTTTATTTGGTTTATTCATTGGAATAAATCATCAGTGTGTTTTACAAAATTCTGTAGAGACAGACTGCTTACAGTAGAGTGCCAAACATTATCTATGAGGATGATCATTTTTTCATAAGAAACACTTTTATACAGTTTTATATGCATATAAGCACTTCAAATGTATTTTTTGTCAATGATTTTTCATTTCTAGTAAATACATAATGAAATTACCTCATCTGTCCTCAGGTGATATCAGTGTTGGTTCATCAAGCATGAAGTCTCAAGCATTCTCTCAATCAGTCCAATATTTCTTAACTTCTTTAAAAAAAAATACATGCTTTATACACAACTTTATTCTGAAGTAAAAAACAGCATGCTTACTTTTTAGTTCATTTTAGTTATTTGTACACATTTTGGGTACATGAATAGGACATGGAAAAATCAAGATATTGTATCAAAAAAAATCACTAAATATCTGATGTTAACTAAGTAAAGGAAGTAAAAATGTGGACAACTAAAAATTAAGAAATTTTGGACACTATGTAAACCTTGGCATAATGGATTTACAGACATGAGAAATAGGATAACACAGTAATAAAACAGTAGGCTCCTGAGCCTCATAAGGATACCAGGCTGAACATAAATCCTAAACCCACATCTTAAGAGCTTGTGAGTAGATGCAAATAGCTAGCCCCTCTTAACCTAAGTGTATTGTATTGTAAAATAAGGATAATAATATTCATATCACAGGATTTTATGCGGGTTAAATGGGATAAATTATAGTAAGTATTTAGAGAAATACCTTGTACATGTTGAATGTCCATAATGTTAGAGGTTATCATTATTAATATTATTATTGACAGGTATAAGATGGCGTACCCTTCAAACATTTGTATGTGTAACATGTTTCCAATGGAGATGTGACCAGCTCAATATATTTAACATAGGTACAATGCTCTCCTGAGGCTCATGGTCAGTATATTTCTACCTGAGCTTCTTTCCTGAGTTCTAGACTGATATAGCTATCTACCTCATGGGCTCTTTCTTGAATGGCATAATTTAAAAGCCTCTGTTTTTACTTACCATTTTTCCTTAAAACTTTATACTTCCCCAGACACCATCATAAATATGCATGTCACCTAGCCAAGACGTGCAAATTACCCCAGCCTCTTTAGTTTCCCTCATTCATTCACCTAATCAATCAAGTTCTATGTATTCTGTTTCATTACTGTTCTCTTTTAATTTTTGTCCATCATATCCACCATCACTGACTCTGCCTAATTCGAGCCTTTCTTTTTCTCTCTCCTCTTCCTTTATCTCCTCCTCCCTGCCTCCTTTTTCCTTCTTTCAGTTTTTCGGATCCATGGATAGATCGTAGTTGAGAAAGACTACCTTGGTCTTCATATTGTTTTCTTGGGACATGCCTTGTATTAATTAGTTCCACTGAGGAGCCCAAGC
>RJWJ010030065.1:0-20176 GCA_004363605.1 Indri indri | reverse complement strand
ACATATGGAACCCACCAAACAAACTTAATTATTTCTAGTATCTGTCTACACATAAAGTGAAAGAACAATCTTTAAGATTTTCTAGATGTCTTCTGGAAAAACACAAAGACAGTATTAAGGTATAAAAGATACTTTACATTAAAAATTTTACTTTTTTCTAAATTTAGGATCACATCTGGGGAAAGTAAAAATCAAGAGTTGTCAGAGGATATTTGGTCACTTAACATAGGATCATGGGAGCATAAGAAACAATATTTAGTTACCCTATTTAATCAAAGTGGCAAAGAGAAGACAGCACACAAGTGTAAGGAATCTTGGGTTCTTTACAAGTGAGGAAAAGAACTTTGGTTCATTGATATTGTTTGTTTGGTTACATTTCTTTATTTTGTTTTACTTTTGTAAATAATCAAGGACATGATAAGGTCAACATAAAACTGAGAAAATTATTCTTTTGAGATACAGAATTCCTGCTACTTGGGCAGATTCCTCAGCAAGTGAAGAATAAGCTTTTATCACTCTTTGTTAACTGTAAGACAATTGATCATTTTAACAGAAAGGAGTCATTTTCTAGTTTTGTATTAATGTAATGTTTGCCAGTAAAGATTTCATGAGCACCTTTTATTTCCTTAAATTGTCTTGTGAATAATTCTATCAAAACTGAACTTTATCAAAAAAAATTAACACATCTCATTATTTCTTTTCAGACTCAGATGTTATAAAACAAGACAAATGAAATGCACTTCCCTCAAATACTCTACAACTTTCTATCCACATTGTCTTCCACCATTCTCTTCACGTACTGGAACAAACCAATACTTTTCTTTAGGACAAAATTAGTCTCATTTTTTTTTTCTCAGACAAAAGCACTTACACAGTTGTGTTTCCTAGTCATTATCGCTCCTAGTGATAATATTAGTTATAACTTTTAGCAAACAACTTCTATTTCATAGACAAAGCTGGATGGGACATAAGCAAGAAGTGTCGTACACAGCATTTTAGCAGAGTAGCAAAACTCAAGCATACACAATACACACTTTTCTAAAGCCACATTCACCCCCTTCCTTCTTAAAGTGGCAAAAAGTGAACATTTTCACTGATGTGATCCATTAAAATAAGAACTACAAATACAGAAATTTTAAAATTTGCTTAGTGTTAATTGTTGTAACATTCTATCTTAGAAATTATTCAGATATCTAAAATATTAATAACTCAATTTAATATTAATCCAAATTTTGAAGTTACCTTGGGCCTTGAAATTATATTTAACCTAATACTCCACAAAACATAATTACTGATATAAAATCATTGGTGAAAATTATGATTCAATATATTTGAAAACATTTCATAATCTTAAACATTATATAGGAGTAATATTATCTTACTTGATTAGTAAATCAATATAAGTACAATTGTTTGGAAATTTCAGATTAACAAATCCCTTCATGAGAAAAATCTAAATCTTGTTAAAAATATAATGTATTCTCATACTTAAAACTGAAAAATCAGAGAAAAGTTATATAACTTTTTTCCTAAGAAAAATTATTAAATCAATCTAATACATTCAAAGATTGATCTTGATTATGTGAATGAACTTGAAGTCTTAAAATGTCTCCTTTTTAGTTTCTATAAGAAGACTTTTAAATCTAGCACAATATTAGAAGTTAATCTAAATTTTCTAAGCTTCTTATATTGAACATAATTTAAGTATGAATATTTGTCAAATTAATTACAGTACATAGCATGATTGAAGAATATAGGATATAGTGAATTGTGATATTGAAAAATATGGGTTAAAAAAGTTTCATGTTTGCCTATGTATTTTATTTTCTAAGACCCAACTACTGATACACTGGCTCAGTAACTAACCAGAAATAAAAACTGACATGGGCACAAAGCTGAAGGACACCTGGAGCAATAAAAAGAACAAACCCATCTTCCCTATGTGTAATTATTTAAAATGAACTGTCAAATTTTAAATTTACCTAGAAATTAGACCATTTGTAAACACAGAAAGGCAGAATAAAATATAATCACACACACTTCCCATTAATGTACTGTTCCTGTGGGAAGGGTGAGATATCCTCAGACCTCTATCCAGCATTCATGAGTTTATCTCCAAATTCTAATCAAACAAAACTAATCACTGTATGAATTTATAGAAAATAACAATCATTTTATGTTTATTTTTAATCTATGAATATAGTGAATTTCATGACTATACAGTATTTTTGGCCATTTCCAAAATGAAGGTTTTATCCAGTGTTTTCCTGAAGTTTTCTCTTTTCTGAAGTACATTAAATTTTTGATTTAATAATTTAGTCCAATTAATACTCATTTTTCTTCATGTGCACAAATGTATTATTCAACTTATTACCCCCCGGGCTTCCACAATTTTTTCAAATTAGAGCCAGTATGCACCATCTACAGTACATTATTCAGAAGTAAAACCATATATATAGAATACACATTTAATCTTTCTTAGATACTGTTTCATGTTTCCTTAACAGTGGCTTTGGGGTCAAGGCATAGATGGTAATTTTCCCAAACCTGGCTCCACCTCTTCTCTTTGACTGGATCTAGGTTGAGTGCTAGCACTCAGCATTTCCACCTTGCATTCGTCTTCTGGCTACACACCAGAGGCAGAGGGGGTAGCTTAAAGTCAGAAAAGGCTCCCCCGCTTGCCCAAATCTCCAGCCTGTTTCCCTGCCTATGCTCTTTCCTCCTACCATTGCCCAGATCTGGTTATTAAGCCCTCTGCTCCCCTCTCTGCAGTGTCTGGCTCTGTCTAACGCTCTATACCCCAGCAACACCCGCCTCCAGCCAGAGTATGTCCTCATGAAGACTCTGACCTGGAGAAGCACGTCACCAATCCAGACCAGACCTGGGGAAGAGGGTGGGGCGCACATCAGGGCCAAAGCTAACACACATTTGCAAGATGGAAATGGATCTTCTCCCATGCTCAGCATCTGAAGGTAGGGCTGAGGACCACTGTCACTGGCGCTGCCAGCCCTCACATATCTACTCCCTCCCTGGAAGCTTATCCACAGCTTTAGGCTTCCACCAAGAAAACCGTTGAATCCTTTCAAAAAACACAGACATTCCCCTAAAAAGAGGCCAAAATTCCCAGAAAATACAGTGATCCATCCCCCTGCTGGCTTTAGAGAGCCCTGATTCTCTTGGCAAACTTGTGGCTAGCTAAGTTCTGCTGGCCAACTTGAAACTAATGCCATTTACAAAAATAAATTTTAGATTGTTTAAAGATTTAAACATTGTGTATGTGTGTATTTTAAAAGAAAACTGAAAGCACAATGTTATACTACAAAGAGTATGGGTTTTAGAATCTTAACAGACCTGGTTGGATTCCCAGCACTGACACTAAAGGGCTGTATGTTAATGAAAAACTCCCATGAGCATTCTAAGGCTTAGAAACAATAATCCTGCAAGTTGTTTTCAGGATTAATAAAATGATGCATGTAGAGAATTTAGCATGGTTCCTGGAATGTAATATGGTCACAGTTTATTGAGCAATTTCTATTAATATTATTGAATACGGTTTCAGTGTATTCAACTTTTCTTTCAATGGCTTATATATATATACAGCATCTACCTAAACACACATTTAATTCTGTGTCTTTATTTTTCATTTTTTATGTATTGTCTATATTGAAACTGCCTTCTTATTTATGATTTTATTGAATACTATTCCACTGAATACTGATAGTTATCCTAATTTGATGAGGATGGGTGAACTTTTTTATCTGTCTAACATGATTCTATACAGCAAATTATATAAAATATTTAAAAAAAAGAAAAGAAAAGAAGAGTCATTATAATTTCATTCACAGAGAAGAGGTGGGGATAACTAACTAAAAATTGAAGGGATGGAATTTTCAATGCCATAACTAATTTTTGTGTATCTACAAGGAAAGAGTCGCTCAGTTACACATCTGAGCTATAGCAAACCTTCTGTTTTACAGAAGATAGCTGAGAGCTACAATAAAAGAGATCTATTGCACCTCTTCTTTTTCAGAGTTTTCTCTCCAACAGAATGAAAAAACAGTCAGGATTCTTTATTTATTTGATCCTAGGATTTCTGTGGTGCTGGTGGTGGTGGTAGTTGTTCAGCTGTATGGGCCGCCTAAGTGGAATACTGAAGAAGAAACTGGTGGGAAAAAGTGATCTTTAGCAGACTCAAAAATTAAGTTGCCTTTTGAAAACTAAGTCTGTGCTATCAAAAAAAAGTATCCACACCAAAGGATTAATTAACTAATAAGACATAACTGATGAGATTATTTTACAGCAATCTTACTTTATTCAACTATTCTTACTTCCAAGTGTCTCCTCAAAAGACCCCCATTGAAACCCAATTTTTATTATTTCCTGAATTAAATGAGACAAATTCTGACCCAGAGCAGTAGTGTACAAACTTTCTAAAGCGGATTCCAGTTTTTTCCAGGTAAAATGTTACAAAGAAATCAAATATATAAAATAAACAAAAGAGATTTTTATTAAAATAGCATTTACCATTTTACATGTAACATATATAGTCCTGCATTGCTTAATCATGGGGATATATTCTGAGAAATGTGACTTTGTCATTGTGCGAACATCATAGGGTGTACTTACACGAACCTATATGGTATAGCTTACTACACACCTGGGCTAGATGGTATAGCCCACAAACCTGTACAGCATGTTCCTATACCAAATACTATGGCAACCGTACCACATGGTATTTGTGTATCTAAACACAGAAAAGGTACAGTAAAAATATGGTATTATAATTTTATGAGACCACTATAGCATAGGTCCATTGTTGAAGGAAATCTCATTATGTGGTACATGACTGTACTATAAGAAAGAAAACAAAATTGATCATAATTCCACAACCAAGAATAAAAAATACAGAAGTAAAACAAATGTGATTAGGAAATTGAAACAGTAGAGAAAGGTATGAAATAAAAAGTAAAAGCTTTTTCCCTTCACCCTTGAGTCCTCTTCTCAACAGTAAACACCATGAGTAATTTCTCATCATTCCTTCTAGAATAATCTCATACATTTATACAAATACATGTATCTCAAAGATAGTATTTTGTTAAATAAATTTACAAATTACATTTCATAATATTTATGTATAATAAAGTAAATCAACAAGAATGAAGAATCTGGTTTTTTGAGTAAAAGCATATTAGGTCAGATGTCATGGAGGACAATTGCCCAGCTGTTTGGTCAAACACCCACCTAGATATTGCTCTGAAGGTATTCTGCAGGTGTGATTAGTATTACAATCATTGACTTTAAGTAAAAGAGATTACTCTCATCCTTTCCTTATCCAATCAGTTGAAGGCCATAAGAGCAAAAAAACTGAGGTTTCTTGGGGAAGTAATTCTACCTCAAGACTGTAATACAGCGACCCTGTCTGGGTTTACAGTCTGCTGACCTGCCTTACAAATTTCAGACTTGCCAGCCCTCAAAATCATATGAGCCAATTCTTTAAAATATATATAAATTTTCTGTGTCTCTGGAAAATCTTGATTGATATACATATTAAATCTCTACCAATACAATATTCAACAAATATTTATTGAGTGCATTTATATGCCAAATACTGTTCTAAATGCTGGTGATACAATAATAAATACACAAAAATCTCTACTTTCATAGAGCTTATATTTTAGTGGTACTAAGATTAATAGCAAATTGTTAGCTAAGGTAACCATATAATTATCACATAATCCAGGACAGCTTTTAGGGTGAAATGGGGCATTAGTAATAATTATGCCAAGACAGCATGCCTAACCCAGAACCATTCTGGACAAATTAGGATGCTACAGATCTCCTGAGCCTTCAGTGAAACTTAGGCCCATCTCCCCCAAAACAATTACACATCTGGCTAATTGCAGAAAGCCAAAGGTGTATGTCACTAATCAAAGTTGAGGAGTAGATCTGTAGATTCAGAGAGATGTAGATTCCAATTCTAGCTATGCCTTTCTCAGTTAAACATCATAACTTTTATGCATCTTAATTATGCCATTTAGAAATCTATACAATTATGAGAACTAATGATATAAATGCATAAAACATATTGAGAAGGAATTGGGACATGCCAGGTATTCAATAAAGTGTTTATAAAATAAATTAAGCTGAGCAGGACTAGAGATAAAGTGGTATATAGCAAAGTTTTGTTCGTGAATATCTCTTTCTATACTACTTGATTTTTTAATAGATGTGAATGCATCTCATTGGTTGTAAAATGTTTGAAGATAAAAGAGAAATTTGAACAGTCTTCCCTGTAATTAGTAAAGTGGCCTAGAAATAATGAAAGGACAAGGCTATGATTTTGAGCATGGGCATACACAACTGTCAATCTGCCATTTATCATCTCTAATATTGCTAGAAGTCACTTCTAGAATTACCTTTAAAAAGTTTTGTATTCCTTTAACTGAATTCTACACCAATATATACTGAAGTAGAAGCTTGTTTAAAAGCAGGTCCAACAATCTTCCATCCCAGTTGGAAACTGCTGCCAGGAAACAAGGACGAAGAGAAGACTTTCTCCCAAGCGTGACCACAGGAGCTGCAACCACTGCACACACGCCACAGTGTTTCTGAAGAAGTGGGTTTGATAACTCTCTGCCCATGGCTAAGATCTCTGACAGAGATAGTGAGCCGTACCCACCAGCTGTCTGCAAAGTACATAAATATTTGTAGGTATAATCTCAAGGGTGAGAAAACTTTCCTTTGTCCCCAAATATTTTTCTCCATTGGCTTATTATAGAACAATCTTTCTCCATTCCCTTAGAGTCCTCCCAAAAAAGGCACAAAATCAAGGGAACTTATGGAGAAGGTGATATATTAAATCTGTGAGAGGAAGGATGAGGCTACTGACATGTAAGAACAGGATGGGTAAAACAATCATTTCAGAAGGCAAAGTCCTAAATGCCCTGAAACTGTTTATTTTCTTTTGTTTGGTGGTGGGAAAAGTGTGGGTGGGTGGAGGGGTGGAGAAGACCAAAGGAGAGGAAGAATGTGAAACACATGGTGCCGTTTCTAAACAGGACACAGAGTAGGGCTTCCTAATAAAATACTTAATAATCTTACAAGGGTCAGTTTTAACTGAGAATGACAACTATATTGCTTTTTTATCTAAGTTGGAGATCTACTGTTCCCTTCTGATTATAAATGTAAAGATCATTATAAACCTACGTTCTCCTGATAAATTTTTCAGAAAACAGAGAAGGTGAAAATCCCTCAAATGACATTACCGCTGACTACATTTTGATGTACATCTTCACAGATGTCCCCTTTGTATGATCACACACACCCACATGTGCGCACACACACACTAACACACTCACGTGGAACTGTATCAGTCCAAAAATAAGACAAGTTCCCTCTCCCACCAAAAATAATTTATCCTTCAGAAAGGGAGTCTCCATCTATTCTTGTCTTCACTTTACCATATTGCCAAATGCTCTCTCAATTATCACATTTTGAACAAGAAAGTACAGTTTGAGGAAGACACATTAACCTGAAACAACCTTAATACAGAACTGGTAATTATTCCTAGTGATTATGCCTTCATAATCACAAACATTAATTCTTTTTCCCCCTCTCATTTTATTTCCTGTGCATGATTCACGAGTGGGCCAATCAAATGAGTTCACCAGAACATTAATTCTTGTAAATAAGCTTATTAAGGTTGCTTAAAAAAAAAACAAAAAAGCTATACCGTGTTTCCATTGACAAAATTCTGAATACACACCTATGGAAAAAATGGTATCTCAGTGTTATTTACAAGGATTTGAAGAGTGCTCTAACTCAAGCAACTTAAGACAGTTCCTATGTTGACATATGTGAAGAGTCTGAATAAAGCCTTTCATAATAATGGAAAAAACATTTCTAAATTCATATCTTATTTTCATAGTTGTGATTTTAATTAACTGATTATCCAATAAATTAATTAGCATAAGTAGATATTTGACTCTTTCATCTTCATCCCTAAAATTTCATATGCATAATATGGCCACAAACTTTTTTTAATAATATTCTTCTTATTCATATATGTAAGGCTCACCTTATATCAAGATTTCTCGACCTCAGCACTATTGACATTTTGAGCTTAGGGGTTCTTTGTTGTGGGAGTGGTCCTGTGACTTGCAGGATGCTCAGTACCCCCTCTACTTCTGCCTGCTAGATGCCAGTAGCACCCCCTCAATGTGACAACCAAAAATGTCTCCAGCCATTTGCAATGTCCTCTGAGGGAAAAATAGGCCCTGGTCAAAAACAATTGCCTTATATTTAGGGTCACCTCATATTTGGGCATATGTGGTATGTAGTTTGTATTTACAAAATTAAATCCTAAGGACACAATTTTATAACTTTCTTTTTCAACTGACTCATATATTGTGAATATCTTCTTAGGCCAATATGTATATATTGTTAGTGTATTCTTAACTGCTGCAGGATGCCTCATTAAAAAGTTGTATTATAAGTGTTCTACCAAGGAACAATTGTTTCCAATTTCTCAATATTGTAAACAATGCCTCAGCATTTTGTACACAGATTCCTTTAAATTCGCTCAATTAGTTCCTTATATTTTAAGAATAGTAGTACCCCTAAAACTCATTTTAAATTTAAATAGTTCAAACATAAGCTGAAGTCAAAAACAAAAGCAATAAAACACAACATAAGGCAAAAAACAAACATATTTTAGATTACCTATCATTTTGGGGTTTCTACGTATACCACACTTCCATTAAAATAATTAAGAAGTAACTTGCTAATAAGATTTATCAAAAACAATTTCTAAATGACTAAAAGTTTTGATTTTTCATAAGTATTCTGAACATCATTTTCAAATATAAAATATAGTAAAACAGGCACTTCAGAGATCCGTAATGTACCAGAACTGTATTGTTTTTGGCATCTTGTTCTTCAGAAAATGTACATGATTATTCAAAAACAAAAATTTTAAAAAGTCTTGTCAATCAATAATTAGAATATATCTTATTACTAGCTGTCATAAACTATTTTAAGAATGAGATTCTTGCTCTAGAGAATTCCACTTAAGGAGTTTAAGAGATCTTAAAAACCAGTTATAGCTTTCGTATACTGTTTTTGGATCCAGGAAGGATGGACAAAACGTTGACAATAATGAAACTGGAGAGAGGTCCAAAGCAGCTTCCATTGTACCCATAATGTTTAATTTCTTTAAAGCATAAAGCATTTTCTAGAGCAACTATGTCAAAACACTAACATTTTTTAATTTAGAATGCTTGATTACATGCGGGGGGGTAGAGAAGGAAAGGGGGAGAGAGGGGCGAGAGAGAGAGAGAAAGGGAGAGAAAGAAAATATATGCATGTTCTTTGAAATATTTTATAAATTTCCCATAATAATTTGTTTTAATTAACTAATAATTGGTAAGATGTTACAAAGAATGTTTATCCTTCAAAATTTCTTTTCAAGTCTTCTGATTCGTTCAATAGAAAATCAGTTTTTAATGTTTACTTAATAAACAGAAACTCACAATTTTGCATATAAAAAGAATATTCCAGTCTTTTAATAATTAAACCCTAATATGATTTTCTAACCAATTCTGTATATATGGTTATACCAATATAAATTTAAATAATTAGTAAATGCAATTCATCTTTTAGTGGAGTAAATTTGAAAGTTCCTGTTTTTTAACTCCACAAAAAATGTTCCACAAAAATAAAAAGATATGGAATTTATTATTACAATATGTTAATGATTTTGGCATTCTTACCTACAACATAGCTGTTAGGCTTTAAATATTTGATTGAATTTTCATTAAATAAAACTGTGGTTGTTATCTGCCATGAATATTGTAAAAAAGGACAATCACAGCTAGATTAATTCATAAGTATTTAAGAATTTCCTTTATAGTTTGTTGATTAATGGTTGCATTCCAACATTTTCAAAAGTAAACAGCAGGGATTTTTGCCTCCAGAAATTATCTAGCGGCCTCGTATAATTGTGTATTCTTAGTGAGATAGTCGCATCTCCTTTATTTTTTAAGAGGTAATATATAAAAATTAGTACTAATTAGCAAGTTAAAAAAGCATGTTTTTCTTCTTAGCTCTTATGAGTGTTCACATGTAATCTGCTCCAAAAGAAATTTTAGTAAGTTACAGTGCTGTTAGAATTACTTTAATTTTATGGTTATAATAAAAAAAAAGGAATTATAAAAAGCCCCTTTGGAATTCAATCATAGAAAGGAAAGATTCAATTACTGGGAAAGTCTTTGGCACTGTGAGATAGACACACAGAAAATGAGAGGCAGGCTTGGGTCATCACTAACTGTAATCCCATATGGCAATTCCTCCTCTAAGCTTCTGCTGCAATCCATTTACATAGAATGTGAGCTGCAAACCAATAATTACAAACACACATACACCCATAAATGAGAGATAACTATGCTGAGTGAAATGTAAACTGGCTTTTAATTATTCATTAATAGTAATTTAGACTATTAATGGCATGACACAATGTTCTCCTCAGGGTACTTACATACCAGGAATTCACCTTACAGATGAAAATTCCACTATAAAAAGGCCTATTAGGCCCAAATTATATAAATTGTTATTGAATGGGATCAGTTCCAATATCAACCTATATTATTCTAATCTACATTCAAGGATTAAATGGCATAAAGTAGACCGCACACTTAGAATAGCACCTAGCAAATAGTTAGCATTCACTAACTAACAATAGCTATTATATCAACATTCACCCTACTGGCAACTTTCAGCTACATATCTAAGAGTCAATTTAAGAGCAAGAACTGATTCAGGATATAGCAAAGCACAACCCACTTCTAGTACTTTGACGTCAAATAGTTGATCATGAAAGATTTTACGAGGAGCTTTAAGATCCTTCTCAATCTGCAGCCCTGGGCAGCCACTACCAACTGAATGGAGTTAGCAGAAAAGGTTAAAGAATAGAATTCTGACATTTTATGACTTTTGACCTAGTCCTCCCCCAGAAATCAGGATCTCAGTGAATGGCCCCACCATCCATCCCATTATTTAAGCTAAAAAGGTGGGTGTCACACTTGGACATCTCCTTTACATGTGTTCCACATTCAATCTGATGATTCAATTGTGCTTCCAAATATCACACCTATCCCATGAGCACCATTTCTGCCACCAGCACATGAATACAAATTTGCAGTTGACTCCAATCATCCTTTCCTGTCCCTTCCAACCCTTGATCCTCACTGCAACCATAGTATTAGTTTTGAAGAGCACATCTAGTTTTATGGTCACCACCATCCCGACCTAAACCTGCAACAACTTTACATTCCTTTTTTTTTTTTTTTTTTTTTTTTTGGTGACAGGGTCTTGCTCTGTCTCCTGGGGCTAGAGTGAGTGGAGTCATCACAGCTCACTGCAAGCTCCAACTCCTGGGCTCAAGCGATCCTGATCGTCCCACCTCAGCCTCCCAAAGTGCTGGGACAACAGGCATGAGCCACTGTGCCCAGCCTACATTCCTCTTTATCTCTAACATAGGCCTTTATACTTAACAAGACTTCCAATATCCAGCCTTCCAGACATATTCCAGCCTCAGGCATACACTCTTGCTCTCCCTCTGGGCACTCCAGCCATACTCTTTCTCTCAGTCCCAGGTGCTCACCCTCCACATACCCCCACAATGCAAAGCCTTGGGTGCAAAGCCTTAGGCAAGCTCTTCCCTCTCCTCTCCACCTTGTGAAACACCTGCTTCCTTAGCTCAGCTATACTTTCACTCTCTCAGGACTCCTGTCCTCACTATCCTTCTTTACGGATTCTTGTGGTATCACATAAACTTGCCATGAGGTTAACTTTATGGTTCCTTGAGAGAAGGGCCTCAATTTGTGGTGAGCTTGTTCACGTTATATCCACAGCATCCGGTACAGTGCCTAGCAATGGTAGATGCTCAATAAGTACTGTCTGAAAGCTAGAATGAATGAATGAAAAAGCAAAAAAAAAAAAAAAAATTAATAAATTGACCCAATTATCCACAGTAGATTACCAGAACCTTGACAGAGCCAGTATTATAGAATATTCGGCTCCTAATTAAACAGAGATCGGGTTGGTATAAGCGGTATCCTGTTCATCTGGGCACTATGCACTAGCCCAGTATTGCAAATAAATGACAAATTAGTTACAGAATAGTCACCTGCGTGTATGATCAAAATCCCCAAATCTATATTAACAAAGTTCCTTAAAATCAAAGTTGAGTAAATTTATATCAATTTCTAGTCAATAAGTGTTTTCGCTGCATTCATTTCATATTATAATTCCAACAATTATTAAATTTTTAAAAACATTAATGGGAAGCTAAGGAAAAAAAAAGTTCCCGTAAAAGTTTTCCAGGTAAAAAATACATGACGTTCCCTCTGCTGAAGTAACACCATGCCATCTAAAAGTTTTAGAATTATGTATACCAAAATTCCACATAATTAAAGTTTCTTCTACAAGGATTTTGTTCTCCCCTTTAGGATAACTGAGAACCAGCATCCACCTTAGTGTGAGTATGTTGTATGTGCATAAATCACTAGTCTTTTGAGTATGGCAATGGATAAGTTTTTTAGATACATATAGAGGTTACTAACACAGAGAAAAAAGCCAATCCCTTAGAATGTTCTCATGCCTAGTTGCTAGCAATCATTACTACATTTGACCTAATCTTTTAGACTGTCATGGGATTCACAATTGTTTGTCACTGAATGATGCTGTATTTAAATTTTATAATGTTATAACTTAAACATACTCATAATTTACATCTGAGATGTTTGCCCCGTAAGTATTTTGCATATGTTCACCCTTATGAACAAGGCAGAGAGAATTGCGTAAATTAGAAAACGTTTAAACTGCAAAGAACACCTTGATTAATCAATTTGGAAAGTATTCCTTCATGCCCTATTTCAAGAATTAGCATCCTTTTGAGGGTCTGTGTACACACGATGGCTCAAACACCCACTCAATGTACAGGTCACATGTCAGAGTACTAAATATTGAAAAAGTATCTAAAATATTATCAAGTTCAAATCCCTCACTTTACAAGTGAAACACAACCATTATTAGTATCTTTGTTGACAGACTTGGACTAGGAAAATCCAAGACCCTGACATGGTTATGCACCTCTAAACGCAATTTTTCTATTTTAAAAATTGCTCAAATAATATGAATTTATTGTTGTAAATGAAAAAATAGATGAATAAAAACAAACGGAAAAAAAGAGGCCTGAAATGTCATCTAATGATAACTATTCTTGTTACAGCAGAGTTGACCAGGAATAGACGAAGAGGCACACAGAAGTATTGGCAAAACAGGTTTATATATGCCGGCGGGCCCAGAGGGGATTTTTCTCCCCAAATTCTGAGCCCCGAATAAAGAACATAGCAGTCTTTTATACATTTCACTTGGGGCACAGTTAATGAGTGAGGAAGTGGGGCATAGTTACAATGAGGTCATTCTTCAGTGGAGGCAGGGTCCAGAGCAACCTTAGTTCCAGGTACAGTTTCTACAGAATGTCTTCCTGTCTTATCTCACCTTAGCAAGAGTTGTTGCAAGCAGTTTATAGCTGCTTAGGGAAGACAATGGGGTAGAGCCCTGGCAGTGCAATTTTCCACTACATTCTTAACATTTTGGTGTGTATCCTTCAGAGACTTTCCTATACATATACCTTATAAAATCAATACACATATATTGTTTTTAACCTGTATTTTAACTTGGCAGTATAGCTGATATCTTTGCACATCAATAAAAATTTAGATCTATATCAACATCTGTAAGGCTACACAGAACTACAACCTCTAACCTCTTACATTCTACATCACTGAGAGTCTTCATTCCTCAGATGCCTTCTGGTGGCCCTCTGAGGGGCACAGTCAAAAAAACAGCAGCATTACTGGCATGCTGTTAGTAATATATATCTCAACCAGGGAAGAAACTTTCTTGTCAGAGAATGCAAGGAATACAAAGGATATCTTTTAGTTTCTTTTTTCTTTTCCTTTTTTTTTTTTTTTTTTTTTTTGAGACAGAGTCTCACTCTGTTGCTTGGGCTAGAGTGCCGTGGTGTCAGCCTAGATCGCAGCAACCTCAAACTCCCGGGCTTAAGTGATCCTTCTGCCTCAGCCTCCTGAGTAGCTGAGACTACAGGCATGTACCACCATGCTTGGCTAATTTTTTCTATATTTTTAGTTGTCCAGCTAATTTCTTTCTATTTTTAGTAGAGAGAGGGTCTCGCTCTTGCTCAGGCTAGTCTTGAACTTCTGAGCTCAAACAATCCGCCCGCCTCGGCCTCCCAGAGTGCTAGGATTACAGGTGTGAGCCACCACGCCCGGCCAGGATATCTTTTAGTTTCTATTTCTTTTATAACACTGATATTTGAATTACACAGTTAATCCCAGTCTTGGCTGAAATGCACACTTACACTTTACTTGGGTAAGTTTTAAACCTTGAGCCTATGAAGAGGAGGAGCTTTCTAGCAATGCAATGATACCTGAGGATTTGACGGCCCCATTTTTTTTTTCTTAATGTGGTGTTTTCCAGATTTGCACACAACAACAAAAATGCATTAAAGGATATTTCCACACAATCCACAATATTAGAAAATATAAGACTTTTTACTTGTTTGATGAGTGTTAAAGATTAAATTCAAAGCAGAATTTAAATACAGTTGTCTGAATTGTTCTAAGAGTTCTTAGGTATTTTTATACAAATGCTACACATAAGTCACTTCAAGTCAAAAATTAAGTGAATGTGCCACAAATATGCAATGCGTACTTCACAAAACATGTATCTGTTGTAACAGTTATTATCAATGAATCACAGAAAATCATAATTAGCTATTTTTAAAGTAAGGACAGTATGGGCAGACTTGGAAAGGAAAGGCAAGGAAAGCACTAAAATGAGAAGCCACAACATGTCATTTAGAGTTCCATCTTGGCCATGAATTCATTAAACCTAGAATGAAACAGCCTACTTGGACTTGGTTTTCAGCTATACGTGTGAGAGGTTTGGGATACATAGCATCGCAGAGTCCTTGCAATGTATATGGTCCTAAAGACAGTTATCATATGCTATATTCTAGTTATCATATGGCATATAGTTATTGCATGGTAAGACCTCTGAGGATAGCTTCCCTCAAAGCATGGAGGGTAAAGCAAGCTTTTATTACTGCTTTCTTAACCTATGTTAAAATGCCTATACGTTTATCCTTTTCTAATGTGGCTATTTCAAAGAAATTTCATTTCTATTAACTTTTTCTTCTCTTATAAAAAACTTTCTTACCTACCAAACTATTAGGATCAAGTAATCTATCCAATAAAATATTATGTAACTACCGGTTATGGCTGAGAATTTAAACATACAAATGGAGAAGTTCAAAGTGACTGTCCCCACAGCAAGTCTAACTCGGCCTGCTTGAAGAACACATGCATACTACCTTCTTATTAGCAGAGATGCAGTGAAATGCATGCCTTAATCTAGACTGTTGATACAGCCTGCATGAATTATGTTTGCTGTGGGCATCAAGACTTTGAATTTTCTCTCAAAAACTTTAATCCTTTTGCATTAACATAAGACAGGAACGACATTTTTGTCAGGGTTGTTCCCATCTCATATTTCTTTGGAGGAAACACAATAACGATAAAGAATATAATAACAGAAAACCAAAATGTATTTATGCCAATGCATTAATATACTGATGTATATGTATATGACTATGCTTGAAAATTTTCTTACAGTGTAGGCAATCATGTGTTTTCCTGGGATACAGAGATAAATGGTGGTATTCTTGCTTAATGTCAATATTAAGCAAAAAGTACAATATGCAGTTAAAACTTCAGAATGTGATTTTTTTTCACTAAAATCCTAAAGCTTCATATTTCTTTCTAGATTACATATAAATGTTAATATAAAAACTATAACAGACAATAGAAATTAGTGCTTGATATACATGTCTCCGAGAAGTCTGACTCTATATGGACCTAGTCATATTTGTGATTACCCGATAATCCAATATTCTGGCATGAAATCAGAGGCACAATCATTTGCCCCACATGAACAGGGAATTTTTTTCTTTAAAAAAATTTAAAGGAAAAAATTTTCTACAAATATTTGCAAAAACTTGTTAATGCTCAGGGCCAATATCTGCCAAATTAAACCTTACAGAGGATTTAGTGAGCATGCTGCCATAGATGCCCAAATATGAAGAAAATTCTGAGAACATGGGGAGTTGAAAATGCTGTCAGAGGGTATTACTCTGGTTCAGTAAATGCAGCAAGTGAATGTTATTACTTGTACATTTAGTACTTGATGAACACCAAGATGGTGATGTACAACTATATCCAAAAGCAATTTCATATATTATTTTAGGCAGATATGAAAAGTATTCAGGTATATGCTTTCTAAGCCTTGTTTTTGCCATATTCTCCATGATAATTAAACAAGTAACACTCAGCAAATTCAAATGGCTGAAAGACAACACCTATAATTAGTCTATCTCAAAAAAGCCCACACCAAAAATGAGTGTGAATGGGAGACTCTTCATACTGTAGGTAGATATGAGCACTTGTCATGACTCCTCATTGCCACCTGAATGTGATCAGGACAAGAAGGTTCTGGGCCCAACACAAACACCAAATTATTGGGAGCATTATCACTGGAGGCTTCAATTTCTGCAACTCGAAATCTAAAATAACATTTGTCTTTTCTACCTTACAGGATTGTAAGAAGATGATGATGCAAGTATTTTAGAAGTCATAAAAATATAATACTATAAAATGTCATGAGAGCAATTCTGAGATTTTGAAGTCATTTAGGACAAGGAATGCAACATATTGCCAACTCTTGTGACAAAACCAAACTCCTGCATGGTACAACATTCTTAAATCTCATTGTAAATTAACCAGATGAACTTAAAATCACTCTGTGTTGCCTTGGTTCCATTGTTATTTATTCTTTTTTTTTTTTTTTTTTGAGACAGAGTCTCATTCTGTTGTCCGGGCTAGAGTGAGTGCTATGGCGTCAGCCTAGCTCACAGCAACCTCAAACTCCTGAGCTCAAGCAATCCTACTGCCTCAGCCTCCCGAATAGCTGGGACTATTTTTTCTATATATATATATATATACACACATATATATATATTTTCAATTGTCCAGATCATTTCTTTCTATTTTTTAGTAGAGACAGGGTCTCGCTCTTGGTCAGGCTGGTCTCGAGCTCCTGACCTTGAGGGATCCACCCGCCTCAGCCTTCCGGAGTGCTAGGATTACAGGCGTGAGCCACCTTGCCCGGCCCCATTGTTATTTATTCTTACATGTTGTCTTACAACATATTCTATTGGTCTTAAATAAGTTTTTGGTGGGCAAGGATTGTATCTACTCAATTTCCTTTCTGTAGGGTCTAGCTTTTCATGCAAAGAAATACTTCGTAAAATGCTTATGAAGAGCCAGACAACATTGAGAAAACATTTATTTAAAATAAGACAAACTGAATATTCAGCACCCATAGCCATATATAATACAATAAATAACCTGAAGATTTGAACTTAATTCATCTACACATCCCATTCTCAGTGCTAACTAGGTACTTAACAACACAAGTCACTTAGATTGCAAGTATAACTCAAGACAAACTGTACTTCAAGGATCTTTTAGGATTTTAAAATGGGTACATGCATTTTTTAAATGTACAAACAAACCCATGTCTTACCACTTCTTTGGCAGTAAAGAAAAAAATGGTATATTCTATGAAAATATACACATACACTAGTTGGAAAGTATCAAGTTCTAAAACCTGAAAACTTCCATCTTCATAGGTGATAGTGGCTTTAGGTCCTCAGAGTGTAACTTTTTATGGGTTAATCATTTGCAATCATTTACACGTTGATAATATAGTAGGAAGGTTAAATGTTATAATACCTTCCTTAGTTATGCGAATTCAAGGAGTTGCTATTCTATAATTGTAAATATAATTCCTTTCTGGCTATGCTTAATTATACACTTTATGCCTTTTTTTCTTCTAACTCAAATATATTATTCAGTCAACTTCCAGCTTCAGATTTTTGAAGTTTATATTGGAATAAGTTTTGTTTTTTTTTTTTTTTTTTGAGACAGAGTTTCACTCTCTTGCCTGGGGCGAGTGCCGTGGCATCAGCCTAGCTCACAGCAACCTCAAACTCTTGGGCTTGAGCAATCCTGCTGTCTCAGCCTCCCGAGTAGCTGGGACTACAGGCATGTGCCACCATGCCCGGCTAATTTTTTCTATATATATTTTTAGCTGTCCAATTAATTTCTTTCTATTTTTGGTAGAGACGGGGTCTCGCTCTTGCTCAGGCTGGTCTTGAACTCCTGAGCTCAGGACGATCCGCCTGCCTCGGCCTCCCAGAGTGCTAGGATTACAGGCGTGAGCCACCGCGCCCGGCCCTGGAATAAGTTTTATTCCAGTTTGATATGTGACACAGATAACACTGTAAGCTACTTTTCTACATTGCTTACTAAAAGCTATTTCCACTCCTACACAGTCAGTATACAGATTAAAAAAGTTACACATAATAAGTAATGTGCCACTATAATTTGAAAATATTCATCTTGTTCACATTCTCTTGCTCCTACTAAAAGATTTATAACACCACTGAAACAGAATTGATGAATTCATCACTGTCTAGGACATTTTGATCATAATCGATAACATAATTTTACCCTTAAATAAGATTTCAATTAAAGCATATTTTTCAAAGTAATTTTTACTTTAATATAAAAATTGGCTTTTGTACCATGAATCATTAACCCATTCAGAGCCAAAAGGAAAATTATTCTGTCTCTGAAATTCTACATCAGAAAAATAAGAAAAGAGACCAAACTCTCTCTGTTCTATTACACATTTCCCACAGGTACATTTCATAAAAAATTACATTATTACATTTTCATCATGGAAAATGAAAAGTAATATACTTTCACAAAATGACAGAACCATAAAAGTTTTATTAGATAAAAGTGAGAACACCCAAATACATTGCCTCTGCTTGGACAGTGTGTATTTTATCAAAAACATTTTCATCTAAACAAAATTAATTTGTCATATCATTATGAAACATCAAAAACAATATTAAAAATCCTGTGAAATTTATACATGGTACGCAAAATACACTGTATTTTAGGATAATCCTCCTATTCTAGGCATCTCATTGATTTTTTTTCTGCTTTCATGTTCAAACAGTGCAAATTTCTCCCATGCACAATACAAAATTGTTTCCTTCAAAAATAAAGTTCAAAAATTATTTTAAATTTATAGCATAATCATTTTATTATAAAGAACTCTCCTTTCTTTTTAAGCCTTAAAGCTTATCTTCTGCTTTATCATTTTTTTACAAATAAGCCTAAGTATTTTACCCCTTGTTTAAGCCACAATTAGCTGGTTCTTGCTAAAATGACTCAGTCCAACTCTTTACTAAGGCATGTAACGAGGACTCATTTCTCACCTCTCCTTCTGCAGTGCTCGATAGTTCTGCCCACTAAAGGTCTCCCTGTTTCACCAACACACCACGTCTTTGTATGCAATTTCCTCTGCATCTTCTCCTCTTTCCACCTAGGAAATACTAAGCAATCCTTCAAAATCAAACACACACATTATTTTTTGTGGAGTCTTCCGTGACTCCCTTGGCTAATTGCTTTCTACTCTCTGATTCCATGGCTGTTTACATAGACCTCTGAGACAGCACTCACTTTGCACTCTAATTATTGATCTACTTGCTTGTCCTTCCCACCAGAGTAGGAGGCTCCTGAGGTAGAGCTCTTATCCATCCTTGTGTCACTAACACCTCTCACTGGTAAGATTCAGTACCTAAGACTTCCAAAGAAAGTTTGTTAAGTAAATGGATGGGTGGTCAGCCCCAAACTATAGAGCTGTCAATTTTTTATAAATGCCTATCTAATCTTTCTACTGTACTCAGTTTGTGTATGAGTGCTGCTTGCTGGGTTGAGTCCTCAAGTTGTTTGACTTTCAAATTGAAAAAATGAAATTTATGACCCTAAGAATTCTGGGTGTTGAACAACATATAGCCAAGAAAAAACAGGGTTAGGGAGCAGTTGGCCCCCAAAGATTTCAGTTTCTCAAGTCAAGTCAGGAACTCAAAGAACAACTTTGTAAGGCCATTTCTGTA